>VUQG01014998.1:0-13087 GCA_015106755.1 Etia nguti
AACAAAGCCCCTGCACCCCACTTCCACCGGGTGCACCTTTATCTTCCAGCCTCTGTCCTCTGCCTCAGCTGCCAAGTTGGCATACCGCAGCTTCTTACGCTCAAATGCTTCCTCAATTGCTTCCTCCCATGGTACCGTCAGCTCAATGACGTACGCAAGTTTTTGGTAGTTAGACCAAAGGACGAGGTCTGGTCGCAGAGTAGTTGTTACGATCTCTGTGGGAAAGATTAGCCTCTGATCCAAGTCCACTTGCATCTGCCAATCCCTGGCGACCTTCAGCGGGCCCAGGTCCGGGGTTGAGGGGCTTGTCCTCGGCTTGTCTCCCTCCCGGACAAATGCTGATGAAAACTGACGCTCCTCTTGGTTCGTGAAAGGTTGAGCGTTGATGGATTTTCTTTTGCACTCAACTTTCTCGGCTAGACACCTGAGGACCTGGTTGTGTCTCCACGTGTATCTGCCCTGAGTAAGGCTAGTCCTACAACCAACCAAGAACTACAGATAAAATCTTATTAAACATTTCCTTTATACTCTTGGAAATTTTTATGGTTTCCAAGTAATTGTAATTAAAATTTACTTTATATGTAAATGCATGACAGAGAAACCTGTAATATAGCGCTAAAAGACCAGCACCACCCTGTGTGCAAACCATCCAGCTAAAGAATTTCAGTTGGAATATGCATGTTCGTCTGACTGTGTGATTTCAACCCATGGGCTGCAATATAAACAAGCTTTTATTAAAAATAAAGCCAAAGCGCTGAAAATAAATAAAATAAGGGCACTCCTACTGCTAACAACATGTGCCTAAAGCAGTGGTTCTCAAACTGTTTCTGGCAAGCTTCACTCATTTTTTATCAGTCGTTTACAAGAAAAACGTTTTTTTATGTCATGTAGCAATCAGCAAAGCCTTTGTTGTTTATTTTCTCTACAGCAAATCATAATTTGTCTTCACGTCGGTGTGTTTTACTATATAGCCCTGGTTATCCATGACATGCCCACAATTTAACTTGCTTATTTACCTATGTATGTATTCATTTACTTTCTGTAAAATACTATTTAGGTTTGGAACTTGCACTTAAGGTGGACCTATTAGACTTTTTCCTTATTTCTGTTCTATTTTCTATTTTGGGTGTGCATCATGCTAAAGAGAGCGGATTCATCTCGGGCACAGCAGCCCCTCCTATCCTCTGTTCAGGCCTTCTGTTTGCAAGGTGCAACTAATTGAAATAACATTAGCTCAAAGAAGGAAGAGCTAAAATGACTTGTTTTAGATCGTGGGTAAACTGAGGGACTGCAGCCATTACTGGAGTGTCCATGTAGGAGCTTCAAAGGAATATATAATGATGGTCCAATTAACACACTAGTTAATCTGGTCCAAAACTTGGCTACACATCACACTTTGTGCAGCTGTGACACTGCAGCCTCTGGATGGCAGGTTGGATGGATGCTACCACCAGAGGAACTAACAGAATACCTAGAACTGAAGTGTTGCCCTATTCATTTAGTTTTCTCAAACATAAAAAGCGTGACTAGTCTTGAGTATTGAAATCCCATCTGATTGGCCAAATGTAACATTTGTGTTTGTGCTGTGAACCCTCAACATGTAGTTAAAAGAGCTCGTATTTAAGCATAGAAAGAATTAAAAAAGAGAAAATGCATTCTTTGGTGACATCCAAGGTTACCAGATTTCAGGACCTGCCTTCTAAGAAATCCTGACAAAGTATTAAAAATTTGCATTTCATTTAATATTTTGGTAATGTCTACAATAACTCCACATTATTTAATGCAAGTTTTTGTTCAATCCCTTGAATTAAAGCTGAGAGTCTATCATCATCTTCAAACTTTAATATTAATCCTTGCTTGCATTGCCTAAAATGTGTCAGTATCCTGGAAAATAAATGGACCTAAATGTATAATGCCTGCTCACACATGTCTGTAAGTATAATTTTGTACTTAACGGCTCATTTACAGTGCATACAATCACCTCAATAAACGAAGCAGCTATTCTGGCATCAAGGTCGAAATCAAGATAAAAAATGATATATTATGATATTTGAACTTTAGTTTGACATTTTTAAAGTTTGAGTTGAACAAATAGGTTTAAGAGAGGGCTGCTAGGAAGCAACTAAGACAAACCCTTTAGGGAAAATACACTGAGAACTTTTTACCTCGGTGTGTAAGTTGCTGGGGGGTAAGACAAATTCAAAAATTGAAATGTGCTACAGTATATTGTTTCGCATAAAGAGAGAGACTCCTCCTCGGGGGCCACATGAATGAGATTTTGAATAGCAGTAGAGATTTCTAGGAACATGCTGGAATGTTCCATGTCCCTTTGCACTTGAGATTAAACCAGCACATAACAGAGCTGTTGCTTCATTGAAAGAAGATTCATTGTTTTCACGGCTGCCAGTCAGAGGAGTTTAAGAAGAAACACGGGAACATTTACAAAGGTGCGGAGGCCAACACAAGAGAAAAAAAAAAAACATGTTTGGGGACATTGCGATCGATGGTATGCTAAATATCGCACTTATTTTAAATTTAAAATTCTTGCAGAAGATAACAGCTGTAGCTTACAGTATATTAACAAAATAAACATGGTTATGTAACATTTGACAGTGTGTGTGAGCACCAGTATATTTCTGGTGTTAGGTTATGACATCATGGCACTCAGCTCATCTGATTGATCACACACAGCATCCTATCCCTAGTCCTGCTCCTGCAGTGGGTGGGGAGCAGTGTGCTATCTGTGGACTGGAAGAAGTGACAGGACCAGCTGGGGACTGAAATCCAGTCAGATATGCAGTTGGTATGGGAAGCTCAGACCATAACAGTGCTCTGCTACAGCAGCGTGTAACTCAGCTTGGTGAGGAAAAACCTAGACAGGATTCAGTGTAGTTTCTAATATGCATCAGGAATTCTACCAGACCAAGACAGTGTAATGCCATTGGAAATGATGATGTTCTGCGAGGCTCATTCAAGAACCCCAGAGATCAATCAGAGGCCAGTATTCTTAGCAAACTTCTTCCAAGAGTAAGTGATTTAGCTAATCGCATGCTAACATCATCTGATAAGTTATAGAGTCAACAGGGCAATGGGTGGGAAGCAGTCCCGCAGTTTGTCCAGCAAGGAGTTGAATGACATGAGTGTGAGCCAACGGAGACAGAGTGCAATTAGAGACGACCAGCCCAGCATGTCCTTGGCTGCTGGGAGGATCCGCAGACACACTAGACTGCATTTTGGTTACAGCACCCTAAGTCTAGCCATGCGAGGGCTAAATGAAACACCAACTGAACTATGGCAACTCCGAGACCTTCAGAAGCTAAACTTGTCAATGAACTGCCTGTGCTCTTTGCCCTCTTCTCTGGGTGCTCTTGACAATCTGGTGGTTCTAAACTTGTGGGGGAACAACCTGTCCTGCCTTCCACCTGAGATTGGCCTTCTAAAGAAACTGCGTGTGCTCTTCGCCTGTCGCAACCGCCTGAGTGAGGTACCAGAGGAGCTGGGCTCCTGTACCTGTCTGGAGGTGCTCAGTTTGGCCAATAATCAGATCACAGGCCTGCCAAGCAGCTTGGCAGCCATGCGCAATCTGACGAAACTCAATCTCAGCCACAACCACATCGCTCACATCCCCACCTGCGTCTATAGCATGAAGGGTCTGGTCTTCCTCCATCTCGCCTGCAACCGCCTGGAGACTATTGCGGACCAGATTCAGGACCTGGTTAATTTAAAAATCCTCATTGTGGAAGGAAATAGCATACACACATTGCCTAAGACTCTGTGCTTCCTGGAGTCTTTAGAACTCCTAAATGTTGACTTCAATGATCTGCAAAGTGTACCAGTGGAAATGTACTTACTAAGTAAGCTGAGGCGGCTTGCGTGCCACCCACTCGATAAAGGACTCCATATTGTGCATAACCCCCTTCTAAAACCTATCCAGGAGGTGCTACAAGGAGGACTCAGTGCCCTCTATAACTACCTCAAGCCCACATGAGAGGGTACTACTGTGCATGTGTGTCTAAAAGAGTGTGCTGTAAGGGGAAGCTGGCACAAATCTGACCCTTGGCATATTGTAGTCACGCTCTGAGTTTGTTGTTACCTCAGACTGTCTGTCAATGATATCATGATTCAAAGCAAACAGCAACTGCTCAGTAATAGTTTTATAAGAAATTTTTAATGTAATGTTTGGATATAAATAAACTAACTGTTGTGTCACATCTAAATATTTGTTAAGTAACCGTAAAGGGGTCAGGATGAGTAGTTCAGCTCAAGCAAAAATTCACAGGTCTGCATTTGGGTGCTGATTACTGTTCAGCTGATCTTGTTGGGCTCATAGCAGTAAAAGGCATGGGGCTAAGCACAGCTCTCTTTGTTGCATTCAGGTCACAGGGATCAGGTGTGTAAAGTCAGTGGAAAGAACAGCGGAGGGAGCTTAAGATCTGCAAAAGAATAAAACAAAATGCAACAGGGACTTAGTCTCTCATTAAGTGTTGTTCCACTCCATCGGGTCAGAGGAAGGCTGCTAGGGAGCAGCAGCTCCTCTGAGGATTCTGGATGTGTAACACCAGCAATTTTAAAAACAGCGACGGAAAAGGGCATACAGTGCATGAAATGTACTCCAAAAAACAGAATAAATGTGGACCAAAGTGGAACATATTGTTCAATTAATTTCAAATAATTAGAATAAAACATGTAGTGTAATTAAAATTGAAAGCTCATGAGTAGACTTTTGAGGTTGAACTAATTTGTGTGCATAAAAATTCCACATTTTATTTAAAACAATAATCACATGAACCATTTGCATGGTGAAAATGTTAAAGCAAAATGTCCAACACTGTCAGTAGATGTCCAGTGTAAAATTATGTCTGATGTCTCCGGACACTGGACGTTCAAACACATTAAGAACTTTAACAACTCGGTTTTAGCACGTTTTTTTTTAGATCATAAAGTGTAATTTGTTTAGTTTTATAGTTTTGTTTGGACTGTGCATGTGTACTTAAATGTTAAAGTTTGACTCAACCATTTAATTGTGTAAAAATATTAATTGGACTTAATGTAACTTTATTTTAAATAAACCTTTAAAAATTACTTCAATATTGGAATCATAACACAAGCATCAGCAGGTCATTATTAAAGAAATATTGGTCAAATCACTGCAAACCCAAAGCATCATCTGTGAACATCAACACTCTCTTCTCACTCCTGTATTGTCATAATTGTGCAGATGAGGATTTATTTTGAAAGGTTAATTATTTATTCCGATGAAGCCTTCTGTTTTTCAAAATAAGAGTTGCTCTTTCACCGACGATGCGGAAATACATACACTGCCGTTTAGTGTGCCTTCAACTCTCCAACAGACAACACCAAATGTCTTGTCATGAAATGACCTCATTTTTAGTGCTTCAACAGAACACCGTTATGATGCGATGAGTTTGATTAAGTGTATTTATGCAAATGCATACAACCAGCTTTAAAAAGGTCACGTTTAACCAAAGTGAAAACTAAAAGTGGAGTAGGCAAGAGAGAAAAGCGACCTCTGTTGGTATGTACCTGTTACTACATCAGTCAAAGAGTTTGCTGGAATAGCAGAGAGATTCGCTGTTTCTCTCTCTCTCTCTCGCTGAGCAATGCGCGCGCGCGCACACACACACACACACACACACACACACACACACACACACACACACACACACACCATCCATTCATGATAGATGAACCCCTCTTGAATAAGTCTTTGTCCTAGATAGTGATCATGGGACATGCTGTCAAATGAAGCACCTATAAAGACATGGCTTTAATGTGAGTCAGATGACCTGAATTCAGGTTTTGTGTGTTACTGTTACTATTCCGGTGACAATACATTATACCGTTGCATTGTCTACTTGTGTCACTTATTCAACATCAAGTGAACATACATAGAAACATTTCTCCTCAGTAAGTAATAGATAAAGTCTTATTTTACATCAGTAGAGTCTGGGCTCTGCTGATGAAATGCAAGTAACCTCGTGTGTATTGTTAAATAAAGCACAAAACTACACTAGAAAGCAGTACGAGAACAAATTAATGTGATCCTTTCCTGTTTGGCAATCAACCTCAGTGCAGTCAGTGGTGCTAACTTAGTGGTCAGATGTACACCAGGGATTACCCATAACTATAGTTACCAGGCTTTGAAAGGATTTGCTGATCCTGTTTAATTGCTATGTGCTCCAATAACTTTGCTTTTTAATGAGACACTCTGCACGACACAACAACTGAACACAGACTGGCACCGGCGGTCTTCATTCAAATGTGTTTTGCATTCATAAGCCAAAGCTCAGAAAACAGTTTAGCATCACTAGCAGCCAGGGACTTCCCACAGTGAAGGACAGCTAATCAATCTCGTATTGAGCTTTTGACAATCACGGCACGGGATAATCACAGCGGAATTAAATGACAAAACCACTGTTGTCTGGCAGCCACATGAGGAGAGACTTAATAAGTCTTTCTTTAGTGTGCAGTTTAAGTTCTAAGATTTATTCAGTCATACTGAGTGCCCTCACATGGGGTGAGGTGATTGGCATTTATTGACAACGCATTAGACTGCCACTTATGTCAATTACAAAGTGTCATTTAGCTCATCATTCTTATATTCAGCTGGTGTAAACTGTCCCTGCAGGGAGAGATATGAAGGAGAATAGATTAGGGGAAGGACAACAGGTGGCTATCCATGACAAAATGCCAATATCACCTACTCAGTAACTCAGCATGTTGTTCAGAAATCAGCAGCACTGAGTTACTGTCATATGACAGCAGTCTATGAGGCCTAAACATAGAATCAAAGGGATCCTGGTCTGGCATCAATTTCGGAGGCATTTCCATTCCTCCAATCAGTGCAATATCACAGCTTTTTGTGTCTTGATTTGAGAGTGTGATGAAAGAAAGATTGCGAAAGGTTAGGGGAAAAAAACAGGCCTGCAACCAGGTACAGGATTTTTAGTGATGAACTCAAATGTGGTGCACTGCTCAAAAAGTGTGATGCTGTGAACCAATTTAGTGTAAGAAAACTGATCTGACTGAGAAATGTGTACGTGTCTAGTCAGAGGTAACGCCAGAACAGAGTAAGTTACCAGTTAATGTAGATAACAGGTTGGTCATAGTTAGTCAAGTGTAATTCAAATTCCTTTATAAGCGCTTAAACAAACAGGATATATCAAAAACAGGGATAAACCGATGTAGAGACAAATGTACACAGAAAACTACAGAACTGTAGAGGAGATCACAGGTAGGAAATAAAATAAAAGGTGAACGATAAAATATCAAATAAAAAATTCAAATGTGAAGTATGACTTTGAAAAACCTGATTATAATAAAAAAGTGAAAAGCATAAAAAGCTTTATTAAAAAGGATCAAATCTAGCTAAAACAACTTCTCAGCTCTTTAAATAATGCAGTTAAAGGTACTGAGATAAAGGCAAAAAATGGATAAATGGTTGAAATAGATAAAAGTAATGGAAGCATTATTTAACAGACACATTTGGGACCTGGCTGGTGGTGTTACTCAGTTTTAGTTTGTTACAGCTGTAAGGATAGCTCAGACAAAAGGGGCCACCGAAGTGGGATGGGATATATTTGTTGAACACGACATAAGACTGTGTCTGTGGCGAACTGCTGCAACACACCCCTCGAAGACGCACAAACCCACTCAGACTCACGCTCTCCTTGTGCATGTGTAAGCGTAAACAATGATGTTATCCATTCTCTCCTCTATCCAATCACAGGACTTCACATTCTCACATATTCCCATGACGGCTCTGCTGGTAATCATGCATTCCTGGCACCATAACTGTTACAGCCAAAACAATACCTAAACACCACAAAGAGACATGTGGCATTTCTGTGAAATGCCTCAGCCATTGTTTGTGTGCTTACCTAGAAAAACAACAACTGGAACCATATATCCTTGACAGCAGGGGGTCATTTTGAAACTAAATGTAGACCCATGTCAATCTGGCTGCATTTTAATTAGCCGTGAAAACTGCTGGTACAAGTGAAATGGCCATGTGTGTTTATGCATGCAAAAACAATAAGGGGATGACATTGGTTGACTTTGTCATTAGCTGATCTTCATCCCACTGTTTGATATAGCGGGGGAAATATCCCAGCGTTGTTTGTACTTGCTGTCTCGGATAAATCTAATTTTAAACAAATATTTGCATATATTAAAACAAAGCATCACTACTGATTCATCGAAGCTGGAAAAATGTGGGCGATGAAGCAGCCGTGGTTTTCCAGGTCAAATAATGGAGTGCTTTTTGGATGTCAGTTTTGCTCTAACAGGATCGATGCATTTGGTCAAAAAGGACACACAAGGTGAACTGTGATGAGAGTCTATATGGGATAAGTTATAATAAATGAATGCATTAAGGTATCAAGTTCAGCATGCCTTCTACGAGGATCGGTTTGTTGTAGTCCCAACTAAGTTTGCATATGTTCTGCAACTGGCAGGTATTTAAACTTCAATAATAACAAGAAGTCTGCAGTATGATAGGAAGCATTGAGTATATATAAAGTGTATGGGGATGGACTAAATATTTTATATTTATGCAGGTAAAAACATCTCACTACACTTATGAAGCGTTTAATCACATCATGACGTTCATTAGCAAATGACATTTGCCTAGTTGTTCTGGAAATAGAAACGTTCAAATGTCAAAGAACTTTAAAAAAAAAAAAAAAAGGAGTGCTAGGTGGAAGTGAATTATTTTATGATTCACTTCCACTTATTTTACCCGTTTTTCGGCTTAAAAACACTGCTTCACCAACTTTCCTGCGTTTCTAATTTTATGAACATTCTCCATAAGAATGGCTTAAAATCACACGAATGCAACAGTTTTTCTTACAGATCACAGATAGAAGGACATTCTATTGTAACATTCTAGCCACAACAGGCCTAATTAGAAGTTATAATTCTAAGGTAACTTTATTATATCTGATAACTGACAGTTCATTTTATAGGCAAATTTAATATATACTATACATATTTATGTTGGAAAACGGTGTCACATATGACTTTGTTTCCAGTATTCTGCTTATAAAATGTTTGAGGTTAGTTTTTGACAAAGGGCTTAGCGTGTCAGTATTTAGCTGTGTTATTAAATATAACGTATTTATCCATCAGTCCGTCTATTATCTTAAATAAGTAATTAAAAATACAATTAGAAAATCAGGTCATTATTAAGATGGTGACTGTCTAACTACCCCAAAGTATCACACTAAACTAACTTCAGTCTTCGCAGCTGTTCCAAATAAACCAATAAGAAGCACAGTCGGAGGTGAGAGGAGGGGACATCCTCGTCTGTCCTCTCACTCACAGGCGGGACTCACACGTGCCCTCTACTGGCCAGACAGCGCGCACACAGCCGCTGCTCTCCTGGAGCTGCCGGACCACTCAATCCAGGCGTAATTCAGGAATCAGGACTCACTCACACATTCCTCCTTCAAGTGTGGAGCAAGCCGGCAAGGAGCAGCCGTGTCGGCGACAGCCTCCACTCACTCCGCCAAGAGCACGCCAAGGGACGGAGGGCAGGGCGAAGAGACTTTAGATTCCCCAGTCCTTAAAGTAAAGGTGTAGGATTCAAGTTCCAGTAAAGAAAGAAGAGTTGCCAGTTAACCCCTCGGCTGGGGGTTAACGCGACGACGGCGGTGCCGACATGGATAAAGTTATCAATTGCTTGTTTGCTGCATTAACCCTGCTGTTGTCCGCTCGAGGGGAAGTTTTTAAAGGTAAGGACGATTACCTGGAGATGTTTTTCAGGTGCTTGGTCTTTAATTGTGCCACAGCCGGGGCACGAAGTAGAACTGATATGTGGGTAAAATGAGTTCAACCACTATTTTGTCCCATAGTTTGGTTGCAGTTTGAAGCGTGTTGTGTGTCTTTATGATGTTAAATCGTGGATAAGCTTGAGCGTGGAAGTAATGCTGTACGAGAGTGGCATTATATCAGACAAGTGAGCTTAGCACACAAATACTCCATGTTATCCCAACTCCGTTTTTTGTACAATAAACAGAACGTCACCGTTTACAGCGGAAACACTTCTACTGAAGCAGTAGTTGTTCTCACCATCCCCGGTGCTTGTGTGCGCAACGAGCGGGTGCGCCACGGAGCCACTCCGCTGCAGTCGGTGGGAGAATTTACTCGACCACAAGTTAAAGGAGTTCAGTGTTTGTGTTTAACTCGAGCTTGAGAAGTTGTCTAACGTGATTAACCTCAAAGGGATTCGCGCACTACAAGTGTCACCTTGCGCTGTTGGTACGACAACGGCAAAGCGTTAAGCTTAACGAGACCTTCTGTGGTCGTTTGACCGTCAGTTCAATGTGAACTTCAATTAAAATGCCAAAGTGTCCATCTAGACATAGGTCACACTCACTACAATGTGCGGTTTCGTGTCCAAAAGATTTACTGTGGGTAACAGTTTGCGCGTAAAGCGCCCTTTCTTGCCAAGCTCATTTAGCGGTTTGCAGCCTAAACGCGCAATTAAACTTCTGTGCATAGCGTCAAAGTCCATACACCTCTACTGCGGTTTATATAGAGAGTTTTGTCACGTTTTCTGAGCGTTCCTTTGCTTTCCTATACGCTAAAGGAAAGGATCTGCACTTAAGAGCACTGTCTGTGCGCGCCACACGTCTGCTTTCAAAACGACATGCGCTGCAGAAACGAACAGTTTAAGTTAATAAGAACTCTTTCATTTGCACGCGCTCTGTTTTTAAGTGCAAAGTGTTCGTTTGTTTGTTTGTTTGTTTAAAAAAATATTTTTATTCGGAGTTTATTTTGAATTCTGACTGATTTGCTGTTTTACTGTCTGACCGGTTTCTGATTCCAGCTTCCACATAGGTACAAAAACTGCACACCAATTCAAATTAATCCCATTCATTCAGTTCTTAAGCGAACGTCAACTGCAATAAGTCTGTTCACAGCTTTGTGTAGAAAAAAAAAAAAAAAACTTCAGGCATTAGTACCAGATAGTTACGTGATTTTTTGGGAATTACTGAAATGATGGGGCAGTCTTTCACCTTCAATATAATGACCATAGGTTGCCCAAGGAGGCTTAACATGCAAAGACTAAATTAGCCTCAACGGGGGTCATTTTTGCTGTCTGCACAATGGCATTATCTATGCGGGAAAAGGCCCATTAGCCCATATTCATGCCAATCGATGAATGGACAATGAATGTCCAGTGTGCAAGTGTTCCATGCTGGCACTGCAATTAGGGCCGTATTTGAAAAATCTCATAAATAAATGGAACAGTCTGATTTGTATCTTTGAATGTCTTTGATTGTATATACTGTTCTGACTCTGAATCGGTGAGTGTGCTGAAGTTGTGTGATGTGTGGTTTCAGTTATATTTGGATGCTGGATTTCAGCAGATTCAACACACAACACTTTTTTTCAGAGAGCCTGTAGGGGGCAGCATGGTACATATATAATATGATACCCAGATGATGACGTTAAGCTGCTCAAGAGTGGAGGACAACAAGTCAGATGGATCAGGATTCAGATATACAGCTGTTTGTGTAAGCACTTTGATGTAAGAAAACAACTTTGCAGTCAAATAACTACTGTTTTATTTTATTTTCTCAATTTTGTGTATGTGTGTGTTTGTGTGCAGCTTTTTTCTCTAAACTGGAGATGTGGATCTACTCAGAGAATTGCAGAAGTCTTATTAGGTATTTTATGATAAACAAATAGCTTTTATCAAGCAAGACCAGCACTGTGGGTCAATTTTAGTGACTGGGAACTTGCTTACCCTGAAGCTCAAAGTATTCCCAGTCCATTTTTCTGTGAGGTTTATCAGTCTTGCCCGCTGGCAACCTCATGAATGGCAGATTTATTGGAGTGGGCTGCACTGCAGGCCTCCCAGTGGTGCTGAAACCATCGATAAATATGCTCCTAATTGCATGAGTGTGTGTGTAAATATGTAAACCAGGAAGAAATCAATTGGATGTATTTTACTCTCTGTGGCTTGGTGACGGATTAGCCACACACGGATGGAGAGGTAGAGGCTAAATATGAGCCTGAAGATGAGGCGGGAGGCATTTGTTATGGGGAGTATGCGATAACAGCTCGTGTGATAATTAGATCACTGAGGTAACCAGAGCACCGGTCGACTTCAGTGCACAGTATTAGCACCTCGTGACTGTGCAGCCTCAATTCGATCACAGAGAGCGGCCCTTTGGATGTCTTTTAATTTAAGCATTTCAAAACAAAATCCATAATCAGAATTCCGCCGTATCACTTTCACCTCCTTCCTTCCTTGTGCACCTGCACATCTGCTCTCAGTAGTAGAGGTAGAGATGAACTGCTCTTTTCTTCTACTCCCTCCTTGTTGCGTTCACAATGCCCACCGGATGCTCTAGGTTCAGAGAGAAAGCAAAAAAACAACACTATAAATCACTTGTTGGGTATGGCCAGTGCTTTTGTTTTCTACATTATGAGGACAGCTTTTTTTTTTTGCTTTTTTTTCCAGAAGGCCTGGCCTTTGATATCTATACTCTGTCTTTGGACCGAGCACATTAAATTCCAGAGAGCTGTGCGCTTTGTTATGTTTACCACCTTTTCCAGCAGCCATAAAACCTGCCTTGTTTTCTGATAGGGGTGAGCCGTGTGTTGAGAATAATGTCTATGCCTGGAGAGTAAAGCTGTAGTTTGTCACCGCAGAGTGACTGCTGCTGATAGCGTCCTGGTTGACCGATCCTGATTGCCATCCAAGCTGTGACTAAGGAGTAAAACAACACATTGGCTGCTTGAGAAGATAAACAGCACTTCATTTGAAGTCTGGCAATAATTTAGATAGTTTTTCACTCATGAAGTGTTTCTTCTTTTTTTTTTTTCCCCCCCGCTCTCTCTCTCTCTTTCTCTCTCTCTTCCAGCTGACTCAGATTTAATAGAGACTTTTCCGAAAGGTGTCCTGAAGGGTGGCAGTTTCCTTTGTGTGAGCCAGTGGAGAATGAAATTAAATATGCATGTGATTTTTTTTTTTTTTTTTTTTTTTTTTTTTTTTTTTTTTTTTTTTTTTTTTTTTTTTTTTTTTTTTTTTGCTCGGGGGGGAAAAAAAAAA
>VUQG01014998.1:13107-27404 GCA_015106755.1 Etia nguti
TTTGTTTTGGGTTTTTTTTTTTTTTTTTTTTTTTTTAATTTATTTTTTTATTTTATTTGATGGCTTCAACCAGTGTTGGAGGAGGCGAGAGAGAAGAAGAAAAAAAGCTGCATGGTGATTGATGATAGTACAAAGCAGAAAGTGAGGTGTCTACATTCTTCTGTAACTTTGCTTTTCAGACACTTTTATTATGATGATAATGAAGGCGGTAGAAACACATGGATTTACTGAAGCTGTTCAAACAATGTGGGTACATGTGTGACTTCCCAGAAAAGGGTCTGCTGAGTTTGTCAGCAGAGCTGTCTTATGACTGATCATGGCTGGTAGACATTGGGGAGGAGGTGTCACTTTAAAAACGAAACTTTAAGAATTGCAAATATTAGAGCTGCCATATAGACACTGACTATTCTTACACCACCATTTAAAGTGACTAGATTGACAGTAGTGCTCAATTTTTTTTCTGCTAGATAGAACATACTGTTTTGTTTTTTGTATAGAATTTAAATACCTTATTTACATAGTATCCTGCTGCTCTGCTAGTCATTCAAAATTCAATAGTTCTATTCTTAAAAAGAAATGTAACCCCCAAAACTTCTACTGATGTCTTCTTTTCTCCACAGATTACTGGGCTATAGACAACAGCATATCACACCAAAATGCAGAACATCAAGCCCAACTACTGTGGAAAAGAAAAACAAAACAAAAAAAACACACTCGCACAAAACCTATCTGATGCATTAGCAAGAAAGGCGAAGGTCTAATGTCAGGGACTCCAAAGAATTTCTAGAGCCAAACCAGGAGTCAGCAGTACACAGGAGGTTATGTAATACTTGCCACTCTCATTAGACCTATTATCAGAATAAAAAAATACTGAAGTGAAGAAAGGGCACAGAGTTTGACACATTATTCAGCTTTGCTTATTCAGCCTCTGTTCTGTGGAACTTGCCAGAAGGCATGCTAGAAAATCAGTGTCTGAAGGAGGAGACGTCAGCGCACTGAAAAAGTAAACAGCATTTCATTACAAAGTACTTCCCGACTTGTGTTTAACATCACACATTGATAATGCATAGCGGTGCGTGGATAGCCAAGGGTGAATCTAACTGGGGGTGCAAGTGCAGCGACTGCTGTGGAAACTGAATTGCAGATAGATTTCCTCATGCATGAGGAAATCTATGTGTTGTTGATTATGGCGGCATTATTTACATGCGTACTGCCTCTTCTACACTTTGTTGTCTAGACTGTGTGTATCACAGTTCTTTATGTTTTCTAGTATGCAGCACTGCACACTTTATAATCTGGTTTCTTGGCCTTCATTAAGCCTGAGGAGACGGTAGCACCAGTATGTTGTTACGTACGAAGCCAAAGTGAGTTGCCTCCCTTCTGATCTGTGCGAATTCTTAACACTTACAAACAACTGCTATGATTTGTTCTCCTTTAAATAGCATCTCTTTGGGGTACCCAGGCTTCTTTCTGAACTTGGTGGACTAACTTTCAGAGCACACTAACGGTACACGTCATTGTACTTTTAGGTTTTTGCTTTGGTCTCCCTGGGAGAGTTCAGAGCTCTTATAAGGACTTGTGTAACTGAAGAGTGCAACTGCTATTCATAAGCTGGACTCTGTATTATGTTACTTGTTGACTCAAACTTGCTTTGTTTTTGTATCATGTGTTATAGGATTTTATAATTGTCGTTTGGTGTACTTTCTTGGTAAGGTCTCTCTTGAAAATGCGATTTTAACCTCGAGACACTTCCTGGTTAAATAAAAATAAAATAATATTTAAACTAAAATGAGTATGAGGATGGGGGTGTTAAGTAGGGTTAGTAAGGCAACATTTTAACTTTACTGGCACCATACTTCAGGCCGTTAGACATAAAATCTGTGATTTTTAACCTCCTGATGCTCAGCTGAAGTTTAGGCATAATTAAATACAGCTATGATAAATTTCACCAATATTAGTACATGGACTCCAATTTAGGCACCCTAAATCAGCGGTCCCGAATCTTTTTTGCGCCACGGACCGGTTTATATCCAACAATATTTTCACGGACCGGCCTTTAAGGTGTTTCGGATAAATACAACAAAATAAAACCAGTACCGGTACAGAAAAAAGATGATTTATTCATAACACACGGGAAAAGACCCAGGGAAACCAAGTTAACGATAAAAACGTTAAAAAAATAACGATAAAAACCCTAAAAACCATACATTTCACACCTAAGCCTCAACTCTCCTGGTACCAAACAACTCACGGACCGCTACCGGTCCGTGGCCTGGGGGTTGGGGACCGCTGCTTTAGGATACAGAAATGACCACAAATTTCATTTTTATGCTATTTTCATAAAAAAACTGAACTGCCATCCTAGTCCAATCTAATTCCCTTTACCCCCTCCTCACACACAGAGACATTTCTTCTGAGACATACTGCATCCCCTCTGAGGAGACATCTCCCCATGTCTCCACCATAAATCTGTACGCACACCAAAAACAGAGCAAAACTGCATTGTCTTAACTGAAAAAGAACAGCTTTCAAATATATATAAAGAGTGTTTGTAACCCAAATTATTTTTCAGAAAATGCTACAGTCAGGATAATTGACAGTATGATCTTTAATCAGTTAACCAATGCTAGAATAAGAACTAAATTTTCTGAATTACAAATAAACTACAATTTATTTTATTTTGTACAAAAATGAACAAGAAATGTGTTAACCAGCCTAGAGGCTTTGGTACATGACAGCAACATCCCGAGTGCAAGTCTTTGATGTCACGTCTCCCATGCAGCTCTGTCGCCGATAGCATTCAGAAGCAGAGCTCTTCTTAACCTGCAAGGCATCTTATTTTGAAAATTGACTGTGTTCTCTATGCAGTTTCTCAGTCTGACTTCCTGTCCACAAAAGGCCCCTATACGACAATTCAAATTCCCTAAAAGAAACACTGAAAAAAATAAAAACTAAACTGAAATGCACAAACCTACCCGGGAAGTGAACTGAAAAATAAATAAATAAAAAACGAATGAAAAATGTAAAACTAATGGGCTGCATATATCCTCTTCACTGAGTAATAATGTTAGAAATTGTGTTATGATCGACTTTAAATTATCCCCAAAATTAATCTTTTTTCTTACTTACAGAAAAGTCAGTTAGTCTAAATTATTTTCCCAGACGTCATGACAACATCCTATGCACAAGTGCAAATGATCTAAAATGTTATTAGAAAAAAAATACCCTAATGCAGCCCTCATCCAGTGCAGCACTGTCATCATGCAGCTGACTGCTTCCCTGAGCAGACAATTTGCCGTTGCTCTCCTCCACCGAGCGCACTACAGGGCTGTGGGAGTGCACAGGGGAAGGCTGCCTGGGTGGAGGTGATGCAACCGAATGGACACTGCCGCTGACGATCACCGGCCTGGTCTCAGTTTCCTCTGCGGGTGTCTAGGAAAAGGATAAAATTTGGGTGTTTTACAATGATGTCAGCATTGTTAATATGGAAATCTCCTGTAGCATATTTTATATCCTACAGTAGTTTTATGCATATCCTATAGGACATTCATATTTTTGAGCCATTGTCAAGTCGGTTTCTTGACGTTGAACTCACTGTTGCAAACAGGGGCAGCACTAATGGGACCCCCTTTAACTGATTTTTAGTTTTAGTGTCCTTATTTTCCTCTAAGTTATCGATTAACTAACATAACCGCAAGATGTTATGTACTGACAGAAGATGGCGCTAAACATGTTTTTAAAACTTTAAGCACTTATTTCTTATATCCAGCTTCACAGACAGTTTTACATCTATGCCGCATTTGGAGAGCAGCACCTGTAAATTAGCCTTTATATTTGTAGCATTTCATGTCCCCCTTTAAGATATGCAGTATGTGATTTTGCAAAAATGTATGGCGTCACTGTGATGACTTGGGGCGTCGTGTTAAAAAAATAAAAAGTGTGTTGTACAGCTCTCTCTGTGGCCTTTCATATGATATACTACTCAATATAGTTGCTTGGAATTTAACCTTAGGTGCTTACAATGACAGTCAAGGTTAAATGTTAACCCAATCTAGGTACTCATGTCCCCCAAGGCCTAGCATATTGCTGTGAAGTTTCATGACGACCCATTAAAAAATTGTGGGTAATATAAAGTTTTGACTGATTTTCACATTTGGTGTGACCTTGACCTTGATATTGGTAGACAGCTTTAACAGCTGAACTTGATTTTCACCTAAATTAATCACCTCGAACTGTTATTGGTATCTACCATCTCACAAAATTTGAAAATGATATCTTGAAAACTGTGGATGCTAGACTGCCAACAAACAGAGAGACAAATAAACTGAACCGAGTACATACTTTCTCCCTTTGGGTGTAGAAAAAAGTAAAACAGCTGACGGGTTTACAGAAAATCTAGTAAAACTTTATCATTCTAAGTTTCAAAAGTGCTGAGAATGTGCACACAGCTTAGGGTGAAAAAGGTACAAGATTTCCAGTTGAAAATCACGTAATCAGAAAATAAAAAAATGATAGTAGGACTGCTTTACGTGCTAAATTACTAATTAAAGATTAATAATTAAACTCCAGGTAAGAAAGCAGGAAGAAATATAATTTAATTTCTACTGACTGACCTTCAATGGACCGGGGTTCTTCAGCTGCACATATTTCTCCAGAGCTCCTCTGCAGCGCTCTACGATGTGCTCCATCTGAAGGTAGCTGGCAGCCGTCAGGTAATTTACGATCTCCTCTGGGTTAAACTGCAGGATACCAGTGTAGCAGGACTGAAGCAGATCACACACCACTGTGGAGCTGTACAGCATTGACACCTGGAGAAAAATCAGGAACACAGAAGAGCTTCATATACTCTGGATATCAGCCATAATGACACAGAGAGAGACTGCATCTGCTGACATCAGCCTACCTGTAGCCTGGACGACGGGTTGAGGAGGAACTGATCTCTCAGGAAGGGCGAGCAGGCAGCCAGCACTACCTTATGTCCCCTGAACGTCTGGTTGTTACTGGCTACGATAGTGATGTCGCAGAAATGCTGGCAGGATCGCAGTGAATTCATTTGCTTCAGGGTCATGTCCCCATGTCCTGGGAGCCGGAAACACACCAACTCCATCTTCTGAGGAGAAACAAGAATCTGTAGGTGGCTACACTTCTTTAAATATGTACAGGTGAGTGTTTCATAAAAGATTAACAACACAAATCACTTACTAGACTCCCACAATCAGTTTGTAATGGGATGAGGGTTTAAGAAAGGATATCATATCACAGGTTTGTATTCTGTTTATACTCAAGTGTCCACACTGCAAGCTCAATGCTTGGAGCAAAGATTTGGAAACTGAAATCCCAGCAGAGGATTGGAAATCAGCTTGTGCTGGAGTTTTCACTCTGCCAGCAGAAACTCAACACATTTAGACATGTAGGTGTCAAGACACTAGTAAAGTTCAAATTGAGCATCAGAATGGGAAGAAAGGTGATTTAAGTGACTTCGAATGTGGCATGGCTGTGGGTGCCAGAGAGGCTGGTTTCGGGAAAATCCCAGTAGATCAGCAACAAGCTCACAGGAAGGCAACAGTAAATCAAATAATGTTACAACCAAGGTATGCAGAAGAGTATCTCTGAACAAACATGCCAAACCTCAAGGCAGCAGAAGACCCCAATGAGTGCCAAAAATGGAAAACAGAAGATTTGAAAAATGCTGCCTGGCCTGTTGACTCTTGATCTCTGCATTTGGATGGTAGGTCACATTTTTGTAAAAACATGAAGGCATGGATCTATCCTGCTTGTATCAATGGATCAGGCTACTCGTGGTGGTGTAAGGGTATGAGAGATATTTTCCGGGCACATTATAGGCCCCTTAGTACCAATTGACCAACCTATCTTTTATACTTTTCATTGTTTTTAATGCTGCAGGTCTCTGTGTGTGATAACCTCACTCTGTTAACACAGCTGTTGTGAATGACGGACCCACAACTGGACAACAAGAACTGGTTGGACCACATACTTTGTACACTGTGGCTGTCTGACAAGATACTTTCAGCAGGTAGACCGGTTACCCCCCGCTGAAGCTTAATTTCATCTTAATGAAGTGGCAAGGGAGTTTATAGATAAATAGAAGATGCACGGATGTCCTTTTCCTGTCCATTATTCTTTTTGATTTTCTGTTTTATTGGGGGGAGGGGTTATATATTAATAAAGATATTGTTAAAAAAAAATTAACAATGTGTATGAGTCTCTACAAACTCAAGAAAACTTCAGATCCATCACAAACAACCCAAAGAGTACAAAGAGCTACTGAGATCTGCTCGATACCTGATATATGAGGTGTGATCAAAATGTCCAGAAACCAGCCCGTAATAACCCCAAACCCTTCCTGATGTAAATCTGGCTGATCTGCCCTTCGAGGTTATCGTCTCCTGCACCTCTGATCTGGCCTCAGCCCAGCTGCTTTTTATCACAACTTCCTGATAGAAACTTGCATTGTTCGCTCTTTAAACCTAACTTGATACCGTTCAATACTATTAAGTAACTTTTCTCTGACTTTAAACACACACTCATTAAAGACACTCTTTTATATCGCTGGCTTTATTATTGGATAGCTAAAATTTTAGGAGTATTTTATGAAATTTTTTCTAAATTAAAATACAAACTGGCTTTTTCTGCAAATACTTTGTTTATAGAGAACTGACAGTGACATAAAGCACTTCCTTCAGCTGGACATTTCATAAAAATCACACACACTTTCGGGTCTCAAAGTGTGTAACAAATGTGGAATGTGTTACAGATAATGAGATCAAACAAGGACAATGCAATACTCCCTATTGCCTAATAATGGAAGCTTCCTAAAAAGAACAAAGCGCTGCAGAACAGGAATCAGCTGATGGTTTGTTTGAATAACGAATCTTTAAAGGGGAAACGAAACAAAGAGATCAAAGTGGTGATTGTTAATAATCTGCTCCACTGACAATAGGATTAATTACTAATCTGTTATCAAAATAATTCATTTCATTGATTGTTTTTTGCCTAACAAAAGGCCAAACATTCTCCAATAGTGATCAGCCAGTATTCTTTCTATACATCTTAAGGTTTTAGATATTTAGGATGGATAAAAAAAAATTAAATGTTCTGATACTTACTGGCCAATATTCTTTCTTTTGTTGGGTCAATGTTTCATGTTTAGATCTGTGATTATTGGTGTGAGAGAAAGAAATTAAAATGTCACATGACCATTAAAACCCTTAATTTGGCAAATAATTGTCTGATTAATAGCTTCTTATCTTCACATAATCTAACTAATGTGAGTAAACTCCTTTGCTGTAAGACTGAGCTAACAGTTGTCAAAATGATTTATAAAATATAGTATTGTTCAAAAGTCTTGAGTCTCCCCTGATTTCTTTATATTTTGCTAGGAAAATGGGAAATGGGTGCAGTGATTTATTAAAAATATATGCAAACTTCCATGGAAGTGCAGTTAAAAAAGGGAAAAACAGAGCTTGTCCATTCTAACAAGCTTGAAAGTCAACATTTGGTAAGATCAGCCTGAACTCTCTTAAGCAGGTTTTCTTGTAATTTATTTAAGTAGTCTTCAGGAATACTTCAGGCTTACTAATGGCTTCTTGACAGCCACCCTTCCACTGATACAATTTCTGAACAGTAGATGAATCAACTGGGGGGTCAAATGCATCTCTCAGGTCCTCTGTCAGGTCTTTGTCGGACTTTCAGATACTGTCCGACAGCTGCATACTGTTTTTTATTTTTCTTCTTTGGACCTCTATGTCTAGCTAAATCAATTTTTAAGGACACACTGCACACCAAGCCAAGCTATGCCAAGTCTTCAGCTAATAACTCTTTAGGAATCACCTGGTTCATGCAAAAATACAATTTTATATCTTTGAAAGTATTATTTTTGGTACTTTTCATAGATTCAGCTAAAAAGAAATAGGAATAAATGATGTGTTAAAGCAACAGGCGCTGGTAACAAACTGCATCAAGATAAAATTTTAAATTGGTTCTTTGTTAAGTTGACTGTTGTGTGTAGACACAACAATGGTTCATCCCTTAAGTTAGGAGCCTTTTTTAAATGCTCGAATGAGTCATAGGTCAGTCTTGAGTGGCTTAACAAACACACACACACACAAAAGTCTGTCGGCAGACAGAGAGTAGCAGATAACAACAGGCTCAATAAACTGAAGCCAGTAACGTTGTGGGTGTGGAGTCTCTGACAGAGGTTTCAGAAAGGAGGATGCTGTCCCAGTTACGGTCAGTATTTGCCAATCCTTCCCACCCTCTCAATCTTGTGCTGGACAGCCACAGGAGCTGGTTCACTCCACCACGATGCCTCATAATCATTCCTACCTAGAGCCAACAAACATCTCCTCCTTGTCACACCTCACCTATTTTCACTTGCAATACCTTGTCTATACCATACATAACGGGGTTAAAAAAAACTATTTAAATGTAATATTGCACTTTGGGCGCCTTTTTTTATACAGTTTACATTTTCTATTTTTCATATTCATATTTTAAGTTAGCGATTCTGATTCTTCAGATAATTAAGTCTGTCTGTCTCTCAAAATGTTCAGATACAAGGACTGGACTGAAAGTGAGTGAAAAAAAAAGAAGACAACGTCCAAAGAAATATTTTAAAAAGCATTTCAGAAAGCCTGGAGAACTATTGCTCAAGACCACTTTAAGACAAATGACAAGAAAGCTTGGCTCCTATAAAGAAATAACAGGTAGCTCAAGACTTTTGCTTACTGTCTCTCAAGATAATGACGACAAAATAAAGGATGAAAACTGGTCAGTTAGCACAATAAATATGTAGATTAAACATGCTTCTAGTGGCAAACAAAATATACGATCCCTGGTAGGCGCAAATCAAACTGACAAAGACAATTAAAAAAAATCTGTGTTTTTCAATTTTGGTATAACACCAACTAAGGTTAAGAGGACCTATGGGAGGAAATTATATAATGCTAGCTCACTTTATTGACATGTTATATTAATGTAATCCACTAATTGATGTGATATAAACAGGATAATTACATCCATGCTTATCCATGTCATGTTTAGGACTTACAGACGCTGAAAAGTTAGACTGGCTAACATTTGAGCTTGAAAAGCGGATATTAAAAAAGATTGCCGTTTCGTGCGTTTCAACAGTAGCGGAGCCTATAAAAAACTAGTAAAGGTGATTATAAGCTGATTATAACACGCGTTTTTTTCCCTCTTTTCCTTCCACTCCAGCTAGCTAACGTTAGCCACTCACTAACAGCTCGCTTTTCGTGTCGTCTCTTCTATCCAGCAGCAGCCACACGAACAAAACCCCCCTCAGTTATCTTCAAACTTTGTCGCCTGCTGACCTTCGCCTCTCCTCTCCTTGAATGCCTTGCGGGCTCTCCAGAAAGCAAATCAGGGTGTCTTTAAACGAAGCTTAGCTAGCCGAACGGGAGCGCTGTCGGTTCATTCCTCCAGACGACACCAGCTTCTGCCTCGGTTTCTGTTTACTTTTCGGCCCCTTTATTTTTCTTTCGGAGGGGTGTGTGGAAGCGCACCTCGTGACAACAAACACAAACCGCCCCGTGTTTCGCCGCTACGCTGACTTTGAGTCTGTTTTCGCGAGCGACTTCGCCTCGCGGTAAGCCGCAAAACGAGAGCACTTACGCTGATTTCTGATCAGCGAGTTTTAAAAAAAACATTAATGGGCACCACCCCCCTCCCACCATCCATCGAGGGGGCGGGGCTCCGGCCGTGACGCAGCACGTTCACATACGTCGACGGTCACTGGGAAACATGTCGGCATCTGAGACAACGACAAAGGTAGCTAACGTACTGCAGCTGAAAACTGCATGCTACAGGAATTTACGTCTATTCGTCTACCTTTTAAACTCCCCAGCTTACCGATACTGCATACTGCCAAGCTCCTCTTGACTTTACATGTCGATTATAATAGCTTTTTTTTATTGAAACCTGGGCTGCACTGCTAGCAGTGTTAGCCTGTAACAGTTTTGTGTTACCTGCAGGGTTACTCTTATCCAGATGATGTTTTGCTGCTGTTTTGTATTTATGGACCAGTAACCTTTGTAGCAATCCTCTGTATAGCAAGTATCGCACCTCGATCTGTTTTTAGGATATGTTTTTATTCGTGGTTGCTAGTTAGGAGCTTTTTTAAGTAAATGTTGCACCAACGAGACATGCACAGCAAAAGGAATTAGGATTTTAAGCAGTCGGAGTTTAAAATCCCGTTTTAAATTCACTTTTCTATTTGGAGTACTGTTGGAGGAAGGGGTCTTTCTTGGGTGGTGTAAAAAGCATGAATAGAATGACTGACTCATGGCGGCAGTTGATGTAACATAACAAAAAATTTCACCTATTGGCCGACAGGTTTATTTTGGAGAAGTGAAGGCCGAAAATAGTCGGTTTTATTTTTTACCTAAAATAACTTTAGAATGACATTAGTGGGGGGTGGCTGTAGCTCAGGCGGTAGAGCAGGTCATCTACTGATCGGAAGGTTGGTGGTTCGATTCCTGGCTTCCCCTCTGCATGCCAAATATCCTTGGGCAAGATACTAACCCCAAATTGCTCTCCGATGCATCCATTGGAGTATGAATGTGTGTGAATGTACATTAGTTTGCACTTGAGTTTAGAAGTGCTTGTATGAGTGGGTGTGAATGGGTGAATGCACAAGTTGTGTAAAGCGCTTTGAGTGCTCAGAAGAGTAGAAAAGCGCTATTAGTGTCAGTTTTGATTGTACTGTCAAATGAACATACACAACACTTTTGAGAATGATGCTCACAGTATACTCATATCTGTATCTTGCTGCCCCTGGTTGACCTCCTGTGTTGTTTGTCAGTAGGAAGTGTTTCTATCAAGAGAACTTGCTAGGCCCTAAAATATCACCAGGCCAGAGATAGAATGAGTGTAGTGGATACACATTTAGACCTCTAGAGTGCATGCTTTTAAATTTACACTGGTGTGAAAAAGGTTGTCAAAGTCCTGTAGTTGAATCCAATTGAGATGCTGTGGCAAGACATTAAAAAGGCCGTTCATGCTCGAAAACCCTCCAATGTGGCTGAATTACAACAATTTTGCAAAGATGAGCAGGCTAAAATTCCTCCACAGCGCTACAAGGAGTTATTAGGTTTAGGGGCCAATGCCTTTTTCACACAGGGCCATGTAGGTTTTGATTTCTTTTTCCCTTAATAGTAAACAGCTTCATTTAGAAACTGCATTTTGTGTTTGCTCGTTTCATCTTTGTCTTATTATTAAATTTGTTTGATCTGAAACATTTAAGTGTGACAAAGATACAAAAATAAAGGAAGGGAGCCAACACTTTTTCATACAGCTGTATATTTTGCATGCATGGATGCATTTGAAAGGATAATATAATTTCTTTGTGTATTTATTCTACCATCTTCGAGGTGGTTGAACTCCAATCATTTCATTAAATCATTGAAATAAGAGCCTGTTCTATTATCAGTTTTACTCGTTTCACTTGTTCCTTGTTTTGTCCACCAGGAGCACCATGAAAATGACGAGTCAAAAACATCAGAGGAGTCATTAGCTGGGTCAAGTCAAGCAAAGGAAGGTAATTCATCAGCTGGTTTATGCAGATAATGTTAATATTTGAAATATTTCAAAAACATTGTATTGGTTTGCAATTAAATGGCCTGTGAATGCCATTTGATCTCATGTGAGTACAGTGAATTGTCATATTAAAGAAATCAGACTGAGATGTTTTGAGCTTTATGACATACTGCACATCATTACACTACCATCAAGCGGCAGATTGTAGCATTATGCCCGAGAAATTATTTCTCCTTAATAAACTTTACAATTCTTGCACTCCGGATATTCCTCAGATAATGCAGCCTCCACCTCATCTGCTGCTGCCACCAAGACGGAGCCCATGGGTGTTATGTCATCACTGTTGTCGTCCCAGCAGCCCGGGAAGGATGCTTCCACAGTCAGAGAGGAAGGAGAACAATGGTCCCCTGGCTCCTCCCCCCAGAACAAACCTGCTGCTGCAGGTGAGCTCAGATTCCGTTAGCTGCTGTTGAAATTCTCTGAGTTGATTTTGTTGATTTAATCGGACTTACGTTACAAACTGAGGAGATAATCCCTTTTGCTTTAATTTGTCAGGTCCAACAGCAAATTCCCTTCTTTCGACGACCTCGTCGTCATTGTCATCATCTCCTTCCACGTCCTCGACTTTGTCTCCTGGCCGAGCAAAGATGAGCGTTTCAGGGCCTTGTAGCAGTAAATCTGTCCTTCCACCTGGTCCTCCATCCTCCTCCTCTTCTTCCTCTACAACAGCTGCTTCTTCTCCATCTGTCTCCCCTGCACCACCCAAGATCCATCGGGCACGAAAGACCATGAACAGGCCTCCACCAGGGCAGGTGAGAGAGGAGCTACTCCTGTTTGGTATGACTCATATTTGGTAAATATCTTTTGATTCTTGAGTTTTCATGATTTATTATCTGGATTTCTACCAGTTGTTAAAGGTGCTTATTGTGAATTATTGTGTTTTAAAAATGGTTTTAAACCTTTCAAGATGACCTAAAGCTGTCAACAGAATTTAAATGCCTGTGGAGAAATCCCTGCTGTGTGTCGAACAGGGTTTAAAACTTGGGGAAATTGGATATCATTTAGGAAAAGAATTATATTTTTGTTCCTTTCCAGATTGATAAGCATATCTGGAAAGTGTTCTTAAACTTGGAAAAGGATCAAAAGGATATTTGTACTTTCCGTTTCTGCTTCCATCACAAGTTTGGTCTTAAATTGCATTAAAAATGATATTAATATACCTGCAAACACTCTGACTAATTTTGTTCCTCAGATCAGTCAAATTGAGGCACCTGTTGCATCTGTGACTCCTTCAGGATCCTCAGCCAGCCTTTCTTCTCACTCTGAACCTGGTCAGTAGGTCTAAACTCACAGTAAATGAGTTAAATGAGCATTAACTACTGTTTTACTTTAAAACTAATCCTTATCATGGTTTGCATCACATTGTTTTGCTTCTAAAGTTGCAAAGAGGATGAGGCTGGATCCTTTATCAGACGGCACACCTGAGAGATCTGAAAATGTTTCCGATAACGCTCATACTGAGGTGAGACACTTGTTTTGTTTTGGGGGGTTTTGCAGATGTTTAAATAACAGTTGTTTGTGGTCCATTTTATAGCTGTCTCTCATCATACTTTCAGGAAGGAAGGTCATTCCATAAAAAAGCAGAGTCTGAAACTGCACCCGGGAAGATCATCAGCTCTGTGGGGAAGTCCGAGAAGGAAGTAGGCGAGAGAATTCAGATTTCTAGTCCATCCAGGCGAGATTCTGAAAAGGTTTGAAGCCATTGAAAGTAAACCCACATTACACTGCTATAGTGTGTTTATGAGCTGAACTTTAAACTAAAGTAAACTAAACTTTGTTTTGCTTTATAGTTTGAAGATGGTCAAGGAGAAACAAGACAGCAAGCTAAAGACACAGAGAGGCCAGTAAACACCTCAGATCACGTGAGTAGCTTATTGGCTTAATATTTACTTTCTTGTTAAATACTTCTTTCTTCATTTTTCTCTTAACTTCCTGTTTTATTACTCTGTTTACACCTGTACATGTGACTCTAGCCAGCATGGCCATGCATGTACTCTAGATATGCAGGGTTCTCTACATGTCATGAAAAATGTCTTAGCGCAAATAAGCCATCAGTAAGTTGCAGTGGGATCATTATTAAGGAGTTGGAGCGTGAAGATGCTGACACACTCATGATGTGTAGACTAATACACTACTTCATGTTTAAAGTTTCTGTCTTGTCAGTAAACCAAGGAATTTGTACTTTTAAGGTAGACTTATGTGCCATATACAGTGGCTTGCAAAAGTATTCGCCCCCCTTGAACTTTTCCACATTTTGTCACATTACAGCCACAAACATGAATCAATTTTATTGGAATTCCACGTGAAAGACCAATACAAAGTGGTGTACACGTGAGAAGTGGAACAAAAATCAAACATGATTCCAAAAATTTTTTACAAATAAATAACTGAAAAGTGGGGTGTGCGTAATTATTCAGCCCCCTTTGGTCTGAGTGCAGTCAGTTGCCCATAGACATTGCCTGATGAGTGCTAATGACTAAATAGAGTGCACCTGTGTGTAATCTAATGTCAGTACAAATACAGCTGCTCTGTGACGGCCTCAGAGGTTGTCTAAGAGAATACTGGGAGCAACAACACCATGAAGTCCAAAGAACACACCAGACAGGTCAGGGATAAAGTTATTGAGAAATTTAAAGCAGGCTTAGGCTACAAAAAGATTT
>VUQG01015002.1:0-16270 GCA_015106755.1 Etia nguti
GGATTTCGCACAAAGACGTAGACACAAAGCGCGGACCCGACGCATCAGAATCAGTGAGATGTCGGCTTTCTCACCCGACGGCAAGTACACGGACACGCCGTCGGGGCTGAAAGCCAACAGCTCACTGATTCTGATGCGTTGGCGGGTCTGCGCTTTGTGTTTACGTCTTTTTTTGTGTTGGATTCTGAACCTGTTGACTTCATCACTCTCCAACCAAAACTGATTGAACCAGCAGCAAAAGAAGATCCAAACTACGCTTCACATTTCGCTTCACATAAACATCGTCATGAATTCCCTCTTACTTTTGCTGTTTTGCTTCCACCACGATAAAATCACACTTCATCCACAGCTCTCTCTCTCTCTTCAGTATACTTCAAGAACAGTTTCCCATCTAAAAGTCTCCATTTTCGGCATTATTCGCTTGCTTATTACCCACCAGTCTACCGTTGTGCACAACGCTGTTGGCCGCTGTTTTTTTTTAATCACTTCCGAAAAGAGAGCCTCATTTCCGAAGAAATGTAAACTTTTTAAAATTATGACAAATTGCAAAACTCTTAGCTGTGTCTCTAATTAAACCTGTGTAACTTTGCTCTGCTTCACTTCAGCAGCATCAGGTAATGTTTATATGTTGATTCATGTTTTTCTTCCGTTTTTGTTCTACTGCAGAATATTTTTAAGGTTATCTTCTATAAAAAGACAGGCCAGGAAAATCTCCTTCATGTTTTTCTGTGTTTTATCCTCAGTTACTTTGACACAAAGGCATCTGCTGTGATGCTTACACCTCTGATGAAGTCTCACAAGTGTCAGCTTTGTTTTTATATATATATTGTCATTTTACATGCACAACAAAATTATGGGTACTTCACGCCAGCTGTGCAGGAATAAATAACAAACAGGAGAAATGTATACAGTCAAGAAGAATATCATATGCTTTACACTTATTATGAATTGTTTCTTATATATATTTAATAACTCATTATAGATATAAGATCTGTCTGCATATATTCACATAGAAGTATTATCAATCAATAGCGTGACCATATTTGAGCTGTAATTTATCACCCCACCTGCATTAGATGACTTTATCAGTAGCTCACCTGGGCCAAAACCAGAACAACTACATTATCAGCAGAGCCAGAGCAGAGAATGAGGGACAAGCGTCCTGCTGATGCACATGTTAGTGATGTTCTAGTTGCCCTGTGTCTTATGCAGAACGATGCTCATTTTCTTATTGAGCTCAAAGTATGAATTCTGGCATTCAACATTTTATAGTGGGATAGAAATATTGTAGTAGTTTGACTTTTTCAAATTTGATCAGTATTTGATATATTTAATCTCACCCTGGGGTTTTGGGCTAAGATTCATGGGTCATTGCTCTATCTGATCACATGAATTTCAGGTTAATTTCTTGCAGCTGTGGATACTAACTGAGATGCCTCTTCTTCTCACATGCTGTATCCATAGATTCCTCCTTAACAGATAGTGGCTCAATGACGCAGTCTTCACTTACGGCCACTGAAAAGATGTTGGGTAAAAGAAATCCCATCCCCGGAGAGACGGTCCACCTTGAGCCACCATCTACAGCTAAGATCCTTTTGGAGTGCAAGCATCCCGAGCACATACCAGTTCACGTGTTGGACACGGAGCAGCCGCTTGACAAGCACTTTCAGTTAAAAAGCAGTCAGGAGAGCAGTAGTGAATGTTTGACAGGGTTCAAGGTGAATAAAGAAATCCCCTACATCCAGCCAGTCAAGCACCCTATTCCCTGCATATTAGCCAATCACCCTGAGGTGTCGCCCATCTGCATGGACAAAGAAGAACTACGACCTTTGTACACTTACGATAAGAAAGCTTCTATAGCTTTGGATAAGACTGATCTAGAAAGTTTCCCATTTGGTAATGGAAAGGTCACCAAGAACAGGAAGAAGTACGGCAGTATAAAGAATGTAGAAACAAACTGTCTGTCCATTCTTCAGAACCACAGGACCTTTTCTCTCTGTTATTCTGAGCTGAGAAACTGCTCAGCTAAGACTGACCTGGAACTCAGCACAAAAGACAATAAAAGCCCCCTTCTGAGGAGCATCGCATCAGCCCCATCAACCTTGAAGGAGGACGAGTTTCTTGATCCTCATGAGGACGAAATTGGCAAAGACGGCGAGGAAGGAGATGTCGGTGAGCTGAAAATCAGGTACGAGGATTATCAGGAAAATAAGACTGAGAGAACTATTGTTGCTCAGCAGGAGGCACACTACAAGTTTTTCCCCAGTGTCATTCTCTCCAACTGCCTCAGCAGAAAGAAACCTGGGAACAAGAAAATGGCTGACACCTGCAGCAAGGTAGAACAGGCCCAACCTCGCAGGTCTAAGCTAAAGATGAACAAAAAAAGGCTAGGTATGACAGGGCCTAGGAACAAATTAAAGATGGTCCAAAGCGCTACCTCTGATAGCCAGATTAGCACTGGCATCACCTCAGTAACACCTGCTAGTCCTGTGACTACGGACACTGAAATGCTGATTTCTGAGGATCATCAGGATTTACAAGAGGCCGAGTTGATGAAAGATGAAACGATTGTAAAAAATGAGTCTGAAAGTGAGGAGAGGTCCATAGGTGAACAGGCAGAACCACAGCCAGAGCCCCTTGTCTCCAGATCTGCTACCAATTCCTGTTTTTCTGAGGAAACTAAAGACTCTACTGAGGATGTGGTAAGCCCATTGCAAGATTTGTCTGCCAAAGTCACCTGCACTAAACCGTCAGCACTGCCAGGTAGTAAATACACCCTGAGGACCAAACGGAAGATGAAATATGATTCAGAGGATGGGGAACACTCAGGTGCTACTCGTTCTAAAAACCTAGCTTCTGTCAAAGAACGCCTTAAGGACAGTGATGTCTCCGGTGGGCAAGAAGTAAAGTACCAGAGAAGACGCAAGAAGGAACCGCCTATCATTATAAAGTACATTATTATTAACAGGTTCAAAGGAGAGAAAAACATGCTGGTGAAGATGTCCAAAGTGAATGCAGCTGAGCAGTTGGTGGTGTTGACACCAGACAAGTTAGAGCACTATAAAAAACTGGCTCCTCTCAAGGATTTCTGGCCCAAGGTACCAGAATCCACTGCTGTCAAGTTTCCCGTCACTGAACCAAAGGCCAAAAAACATCCCAAAAGAAAGGCAAAGGTTAACTCCACAAATAAGAAGACTATCAACAACTCTTCCAAACCTCTGATCAGACAGAGTGAAAGGGTTCAGAGGCCAAAAGGCTGTAAAAAAGCCCCAATTCTGCCATCTCTGCCACCCCCTAGACCATGTTACTGTGAGTTGGCACATGACTATGATGTTGACTATTCAGATGTCATGGTAGAGTTGGGCTACCTCTCAGATAGATCCCAAAGCCCAAGAGACTCAACGCCTCCACGCTGTTGGTCCCCAAGTGACCCCTTCATGGATACCAGGAGTTCAGAAGAACTGATAAATCCATTCATTGACCCATGTCTTAGTTCTGCTTTCCAAAAGCCACATAGATCGTCTACAGCCAAAGGAGCACGTAGTAAGTGTCAAACTGCCAAACCCAAGAGATTGCCAGATGCTAAAAGGAAACCAAGTAAGTCTGGAGAAGAGCTTAAAACTGAGAAGGCAAAACGAGGTGATACTGGTATTTCGAGGCGGAGGATGAAAGCTGGAGGTGCTGTCAACAATTCTACAAGCACTACAAGACCTAGAAGGTCTCGTAAAAAGAAAACCGAGGAACCCAAAAGCCATGACTTAAGTAAAGAGCGCTCCCAACTCCTTTTCCCAGAGGATGAGTCTCCTCCTTCTGAGAGCTCTTCACAAGAGGTTCCTCCATTTCAGCAACAGGTGGGCAAAGATGGCCAGGGCATGTCCCAGACTCCATCTACACCAGAAAGGAACTCAGTAGCCAAGTTTATCGAGCCAAAGGTCGAAGACTGTGAGACTTCCATCATGGAGGTCAACCAAAGCATTTCAGCACCTGCTCAGATGAAGCAGCAAGCTTGCCAGACCACCGTGGTAAAGGCAGAGGATTCACAGGAGCATTGCACAGACCTGCCTCCAGTACAGGAACACAATAAAGATGCCCAGCTAAAAGAAGGTCCCCCACACTCAGGCCCCAAGAACGGGGAGATCCCCTCTCTTTCTGAGACCCCATCTGGCTTGGCTGTCCTTAAGAAGCTTCTTCAGACGAGACAGCAGGGACAGCCCCTTCCTATACAAGTGGTTGGTACAACAAGCCACTCTACAGCCATAGCCCAGGCGGCAGCACTTCTAATTCCCACCACTAAACCCACTAAATCCAGAAGAGCCCCCACCCCCACTTCTCGGAAACCCAGGGCCCCAAAATCTACCACAGCAAAAGAAAAAGGGCCGAGAAACAGGAAAGGCAAGACGAGCAGTACTCAGCCAAATCTGTCAGTAAAGAAGGAGGGCAGCATGTCAGATGAATGCCCCCTCTTCCTGTCAGACCCGGGACTGGACAGCTGCAATTTCATAGAGGACAGCTTGTCACCAGAGCTCCCGCACAACTACACATTTGATATAAATGCTATCGATCAAACAGAGTTCTCCAGTCCGTACAGTGGCAGTCAGTTTGTCGTGACTGATAAAAATTTACCGGTCAAGTTCCTGAGTGACATCAGCCAGGATTCTGTATCTGCTCAGGCGCTGGACTCTGAAAAGAAACTTGACAGGCTGCTTTGTTCTGGGGAGGATCTTCAAAGGGGCTCTGACTCCAACAAAGCAAGGCCGGACAGCCCCGACCTTTTAGATGGGCACACGAACCGCGAGCCTACATCAAGCCTCACGTCCCTCAAGAGCAGAGAGTGGGACTTCTCTTTAGGTAAAGCCCACACGCTCAGCCCCTTTCAAGACTTTCACTGTGAGAGAAAAGAGCTGCTCTTTTCAGTTTTCGACTCACTGCCTTTAAGCTCTGCCTCATTCGTCGACCACGAGGGCTCGCCAACAGGTGAGCTGCCGGAGGGCATCGACGGACTAACATCCACCACCCCCAGCAGCTCTCCACGTTCCATCAGCTCGGTATCACAGGTGAGGGCAAGCCAGCTGCAACGGGGAGCAGGGGGTGGAGGAGCCCACGTTCTCAAGCCCCTCATGTCCCCTCCTAGCCGGGAGGAGATCCTCAGCACTCTTCTAGACCTGGAGATGTCAGAGGCCACCTTCCAGGAGCCTTTCTGCAGTGACCCCTCTGATGCCCCAGGGAAGCCAATGTAAGATTATACACCAGCAGCAGTAATCATTTCTGTAACATCATCTAGCATGCATTATTTACTAAATATACCAAAATAAGTGTATTAGTAAAATTTTCACAAAGAACCAGAATCTAACTGATTGTAAAGGTTGGTAAGGTTTTTTATTTGTTTGTTTTTTTAGCTTCCCTCATAGGCTTTTTAATGGATTGTAAAACATCTCAATCTACAGAGTACTGCAATAAATAAAAGTAAGGAATATTTTCAGATAAGAGAATACCTGAACGATGGTGGGGACTGACCATGAAGACTAAAGTCCAGTGAGGAAAGACATTAGCATTTGTTTTAGACTACAGCAAACTCGAATGGAATCCTTTATCATTAAATGTCTGAAACTCCCATATGGCTCTGTTTTATACTATCTGCAGAGCTTCACTTGATAGATGTTTATTATCCATCGTCTGTGGAGCTGTGATGATTTACTGTAATTTATTAAATGGAAATGGGTGAACTGATCCTTTCCTCGTCTTTTCTCCAGGGAGGTCGGTGGCCGTAAGCTAACAGTGGGCACTCGGCTAGCTCGGGAACTTGCAGAGTTTGGTGGAGACCTGTCTCTGGAAGGCCTCCACTTCTGGAAGACGGCCTTCTCAGCCATGACGCACCCCGCCGCCACCGTTATCTCATCTTGTCAAGGAGCAGAGGCTTCAGAGACAAATAATCAACAGGCAGAGTGTGACCTATCCTCATCCAGCGATAAGAAGGTGGTGCTTTTGCCCTGCAAAAACCCACCAAGCCGCAAGCGTGTGCAGCTGTGGCTAAAAGCTAGAAAGCAGTATGAAAGTTTACAAAAAGGGAGGAGAGAGTCGGAGCTGCTGAAGACAGAAAGGGCTGGTCTGGAGGTGCAGGAAGATGGGGGCTCAGAGAGAAGCGAGCTGCCAGCTGCTGACAGAAGCTTGAAGGTTGAGCTCTGTGGTAACCTTTCCTGTACGAGAGCTCAAAGGAGAAAGAAACAGAGCCTGTCTTTAATCCTGTCTCCCCTGGAGAATACAAGATTGCGGTGTAAATCCACAGAAGCAAGTCCAATTTCAGATAAAGGCAATGTCTGTCTTGAACAGGAGGACAAAAATGAAGAGGATGATGATGATGATAAAACCACCTGTCCAGAGTCCCCAGAGCTGCCTACATGGCAGCAGTCCCATCAACCAAGCCCCTCTGGGCTACGACAGCTCAGTGAGAACAAGCCAGGTGAAGACTCTCCAGAACCGCTATCACCTATGCTCTGTAATTCCCCAGAGCTGCTAAGAGGGAACCACAGTCCCTCACCTCTCGCTGTCAGTGACAGGGATGAGAGGAGGACCAGTCCCCAGCTCGTTCACAGCACCCCTTTCTTAAGGAGGCGATGGAGAAGCAAAGAAGATCTGGATCCAGTGTGCAGCACGCCCATATCTCAGGGTAAGGAATGCGCATCTGTCTCCTTTGATGTTGTGATACCATCAACTGCCAGGATTTACTGCAATTCTTTCTAACTTGGGAAAATTCTGCATGAAGTTTTTGTTATTAACATTCACTGTTGTTCACTTCTTCTCTGGTCTAATTCCCGCTGCAGAGGATCCTGTTTCTCAGAGACTCCAGCAGAGGAGGCGGAGCCAGGCAGACCCCCTGAGGAGAGTATTACTGACTACGCAGATGAAGGTCAAAAACTGATTGTGATTTTTCTTTTTAGACTTTTGAAAACAAAGACTACAAGCCACACGGTTCAGAAAACCAACTATATAGTATCACTCCAGAACAGTGCATGTAGCAGTGCTGTCTCTCAGGTTGCTGATCGTTTGATGTGCCTGTGATTTCCTCCTGATTCCAACTTTTCTTATCATGTTTTTTTATCCTCCACAGAATCAGTTTGCTGCTTTGAATGTGCCAAAGAAAGATAACTCTCAGATCGAAGGGCCAAGTATAGAAAACTCCTACGGCTTTAAAGTGAGCATGCAGAACCTGCAGGATGCCAAAGCTCTGCACGAGGTAAGTCTAGGGCAACTAACCTGTAGCTTTTTTCCAAGTCAGTGAATAAATGGCTTTGTTCTGGTTAGATATTGGTTTTGCCTTGTTTTGTTTTTAAGAGAAAGGCAAAACCTGATCGGGAAGAAGGATTTATTTCCCCAAGTATGATTATAGCATTCTGCTTTTGACTTTGACTTTCCTATCGTCAAATCGATATGCTTTACACAAAATAAAACAAAGACACGCCCGGCTAGGTTAGGCCTAACCCTAACCACGGTAACTGAGATCACTGCCAGCACACGTAGATCTCATTAAATTCAAAGAGAGAGAGGTTTGTCACATGCTTTCATGGTTTCAGGCCTCTTTAATATCTCTTGAATACTGTAACTTCTGTTAGAGTGGATGGTTTATTTATTTTTTTTATTTTAATGATTGAGCTCATAAAGTCTATTGGGATTCAGACTTGCTCTTATCTTCAGACTCAGAGTGAAAGCAAGCACGAATTACTGGTTCACTCAAATAGTAAGCAGTCACTATTATGAGGTGAAATTTGCATGGGCCCCGGTAGCCTGCCAATATCCCTGCAACTGAAAATATGATCAGAAGTGCCTGAAAATGTGATCTGTGCATATCACAGGAATTGGTACGAGATAAAAGAATGTGGTTTAACAGGCAGAGGAAATTTTTGGTCTGTTAAACCTCAAAGATTTTTATTTGTTTCCTCCCCATTCTTCAGGTCCAGCACCTGACACTGATGACCATGGAGCTTCATGCAAGAACCCGCCGTGACCTCGAACCTGACCCCGAGTTTGACCCCATATGTGCCTTATTCTACTGCTTCAGTTCAGATACCCCCCTGCCTGATGTGGACAACATCCAGCTCACGGGGGCCATCGTGGTAGACAAAGACCATCAAGGTTCCGGCCAAGGTAAAGCACGCGAGCTGTGTTTTCCTCCAAGAACGTCAGGTTCACTCACTAATTTTAAAGCCACATGATAATTGGCTGATTTTTCTGTTTCTAATCGCTCCCGCAGGATGCAGAGGAAGAGCGCCGCTGCTGGTCAGATCAGGTGTTTCTGGGCTGCAAGTGACATACGCTGCTGATGAGAAGATGCTGTTTGATGTGTTGATCACCATCATGAGGAGGTGTGTGTAGCTGTTTTATGAAAGGGAACCGAGGGCGGAGTTGCTGCAGCTGTAGTGCATCACTACTATCATTTAAATTTAACTTCATTGTAGATTTTACACGTCCTACAGGGGTGGGGGTGGGATTTGCTTTGAGAAATGATCTCCTTCTGCTAACACGGTCTGTTCTGTCAGATTTGACCCAGACATCTTGGTGGGCTACGAGGTGCAGTTGCATTCCTGGGGCTACCTCCTCCAGCGGTCCTCAGCACTTGGAGTGGATCTGTGCCAGCAGCTGTCACGAGTTCCAGGTACACCCATGAGCTACTGAAAGTAGTCCCTACTGTGGTACCTAGTACGGGAGTTCAGGGGACGCAGACATGTGCAGCCGGGGTATGTGGAGTAAAGATTTTGCTGTTTTGAGAGGAAGCTACTTTCAGCTACTCCCTTGCCAAAAAACCACAGCAGGTAGCTCTACATGTTTGATTTAGACATAACCAGTGACGAGTTAACCACTACACCACTGGAGGCACACTGAAGAAGTGAGTCTGAAAGTAGGTGAATAAAATCAAAAAACATACCTGATTGTAATTTAAGATAGTCTTCTCATGCAGCTCTGCTCCGTTTTCACAGCAACTACTTTTGGCCAGTATGCTTGCCCGCCTTCTCTAATGTGTCAAAAAGATGTTTCTTCCATTTGATTACTTATTTTAAGGAAGTGGATGAAGTCATAGGGAGCCAGATTAGATAATTTAGTACAGGTGGTTAGCCAGGGTTGTACAGTAGTGCACAGTTATGGTCAGTTCTGCTGAAAGGTCTCCCTGCTCCACGTTGGCAGCCGGACCCTGGCAGACAAATGTGCACAACCTACGAAGAGAGTAAGCAAAGCCATTTCTGAGGCTTTGGTCTCTGGTGAGAGGCGGTGTCCATGGGACAGCACTCTCTGGTGAGAGTCACTTGTCACAAAAACCGTCAGTTTAGCGTTCATGACTCAACAATAAGAAAGAGACTGGGCAAAAATGGCCTCCTAGGGAGAGATCCATCAGCTGACCAAAAAGAACACAAACAACTCGTCTCGTTTTGCCCAAAAACATCTCGATGGTTCCAAGATTCTCTGCAAAATATTCTGTGGATTGAAGGAAGAAGGGTTGAACTTATTGAGTCCTGTTAGATCTGGAGTTGGCTGTTACGAGAACATCATGCCAGCAGTCAAACACGGTGGTGGTAGTGTGATGGTCTGGGGCTGCTTCCCTGCGACTTCCTGTAATCGATGGAACCATGAGCTCTGCTCTCTACCAGAATATCCCAAAGAAGAATGTCTGACCATCAGTTCATTGCCTGAAGCTCAAGTGACGTTATGTATGAGGACAATGATCTGAAATACCTCCGAAGAAAAACAAAGTGAAGGTTTTGGGTGGCTAATGAAAACCAGTACATCTGTGTGTGTGTGTGTTGGATCTGGGACACACTGTAGGTATACATTGTAGGTAATATAAGTGCAAACGTGTAGCCCCATTTTTGTGTGTGTACCTGTGACTGAGTCTTGATACAGCAATGTATGTGTTTGCCTATATAAGTGTGTGAATGTGTGATTCCCTGTGTGTGTGTATACTCGAGCTGAATGGAGAGCCTCTGTCAGCTTCCCTCCTCTGTAATTGGCTGCCTGTCTGGCTCTGTGCGTGTCCTCAGGTGACTCCAAAGAGAACCGCTTTGCTGCAGAGAGGGATGAGTACGGAGCCGACACCATGACGGAGATCAACATCATCGGGCGCATCACCCTCAACCTGTGGAGGGTGATGAAAACTGAGGCAGGTGTCCTGGCATGACCTCCACACAGCTTTTGTAGCTCATGACCTACTTTCTGTCTTTCCACTTGTTTTTCCAGCACGGCTTTAACCAGTTTTTTTTTTTTTTTATACTTCTGTGCCTCTTCTTTTTTTCATAGCATATCAATCCTTTTATTAAACTACAAACTATAAAGTGAAGCTCTCGTATTAGCAAATAAAAAATGTTATCATCAAGTAGTTTATTATTGTCTTTATGTTCCCTCATCCTCTGTGACTCCAGTTTTCTCTGTCCTGTTGTTTGATTCTGTTTACTGTGAGCTGCTGCTGTCTGAACTGTTCCAGTTGTTTTGCAGGTTTATTCTGTGTGTTCTGCTGCTTTTTGATTAAAACTGCTTTTTTCCCTCACCAAGAATACACAGGGATTCCCTCAGTCAGCCAGGATTGGTTTACAATGCCCACTGTAATGTGAGATCAACTCCAGTCAGCTTTGTTAGGACTAACTAGTAAAAGACTTTGGGTACAATTAGCCCAGTCATCCCATCTATATATATCTATAGATAAAAATGCGTAGATATAGATATGGACGGATGGATGGATGGGTCTGGAAAGGGTTCCAAACCCTTTTTTAAGTGAAACATGGTGAGAGCCATCCGTCCATGCAAAAAAAAGAAATCATGTTTAGTTTTTTGCTTCCCTGGCAGTATCTTTCTGCTTTCTAAATATTCTTCAAGTGAAAAAGCCGACATTTCTAGTCTGAGCCTTTGGAACTGCTCACAGCCCATCCACAAAAAGACTACAAGGTGTGATTAGTGGTCACATGTAGACACTTTAGACATCTAAGTAAGCTAAACCTCTGTTGTAAAAGATTCAGTTTTAGTTGAAGCGAGGAACAGTTAACCCTTTGTGCTACTCTTTTACTTGCTTTCTGTTATTCCTATTATTTGAATCTGATCCATAAATTGTGTAAAGCTCGTGGAGAGAGGGTTGTGAAAAATAGAGCTAGAAAACGTTTTTTCTTTCCTCCTTCAGGTGACCTTAAACAACTACACTTTCGAAAACGTGGCCTTCCATGTGCTCCACCAGCGCTTTCCTCTCTACAGTCCCCGCACTCTGTCTGACTGGTTTGACCACAACACAGACTTGTACAGGTTTGTGCCAGTGTCAAACACAACCACCTTTTTGGACATTAACGTGAAATTAAAAGATGTAGTACAAAGAAATGGTCGTAAATTTCTCATAATTCCCTTGAAGCCAGCTCTGTATCTCTGACTTATATGATTATCCTGTTTGTGTTACTCCAGGTGGAAGATGGTGGATCACTATGTGAGCCGTGTGCGTGGCTGCATGCAGCTTCTGCAGCAACATGACATCATTGGCAGAACCAGCGAGCTGGCCAGGCTGTTTGGAATTCAGTTTTTCCATGTTCTGACCCGAGGATCACAGGCATGCACACACACACACTCACAAACAATTCCTAATAATTTTATTTCAGTCCTCAAATAGCTTGGTAGGAGACACAGGCAGGGCATTCTTATGGAAAATCCAAGTTTGTGGTTCAGTTCAAGTCGACCGAGGTAAATCTATCCTGGTTGGCTAATAGTTGACTGTTCAGGCAGATGAAGTCCGTTTGATGTTCTCTGTGTGAGATAACTGCAGATTCTTGAGTTTTGAAACCTCAGGTTCAGTCATGGGGTGAGAAAAGTTTAGAGCATGCTTCTGTCTAACAGTGCCGTGTGAGCAGGGTTTTAACCATGTTGGTGAAAATGTATGAGAACTCTTTAAAAACCCAGTTCTGTGTTCTGCAGCCTGAAATCTATCAGTGGGTAAGAAAGTGGGTCATACAACTGATGACCGTCTTCACGTCAAAAAATGCTGATGAGTGTGCGCTAAGAAAGTGGGATGAAATCATGCTGCAGTGCTAAAGTCGCACTCATCAGCATTTGGATGTTAACAATGGATCAAATTAGTGTGTGTGTAATTTTAAATTTGTCCAGTAATTCTCATCCAGTTTTGGAGATGTTCTTCTGCTCTGCTGGTTTAGCGTTAGGCTCACTGTAGATGAGCCACGCCTGTGCTGATTTGATCACTGCTGACTGCTGCACAGATTTTCGTGCACAGTGACGCTGACGTGCTCTCACATCATGCAGTCGCAGCCTCAGAGCACAATAGGAAACTGTCTAGGCTCTCAACTGGTGTCACAGCTGTTTGGCTCAGAGGTTAACTAAACAATATGACATTTAATCTGTTAACAGAGTAAATGTGTGGCTGATGTTGATGTTTTCCAGTTGGAGAGATCACTGCCTACATATCATTTCAAAGCCCTAATCTTGGATGGTTTTGAATTAAATGAAATGAAGAAGCCTCTTGGATGAAGGGGGAAACATCCAACTGCCGCCTCCTCGAGTTCTCAAGACGACAATGACTGATGACTGAGAACCTACGCAGACAATTTGATTTAAATATTAACCAACACAAAAATACTACTACTAAAAAATACTAGTTATGAGAGAGACGGATACATCTGCTCTGCAAACAGAGATGACGCTGCGCCTGTAAAACATTTTAACAACTGCAGACTGAATACAACCTGATACAGGGGTCTGATAACACCTTCCTAAATCTGAATCAGCTCCAGCAGGATATGAGTGTTTCTCTGACTTCCTGTACAGACCGAATGCAGCTGGAATCTGTTTGACTTATGTGTTCCCCGTGCTGCTGCTTCCTCCTGCCAAATATGAACTGAAAAGTAAAAAAACCTAAAAACCTCTGAGCTCACTTCAGTGTACTTAAACACAGCGAGCGTGCTCCAGGTGTGATTGTCATTTAGTTCTGTGTTGTTGCCTCAGACTGACGGGTTTTTATGTCCCATTTAATCTTGTTCTAATGCTGAACTCAACTCCCTCATTAGACACTGACATCGATAAGAGTTTAGTTTTTCTACTCGGGGAATATTTCCTGTGAACAGAAATCAGCAACACTCTCTGTCTGTGGGACGTCTTCATCTGCAGCACGCAGACAACTCACACAAGCAGGTGCCAGCTCCTGCAGTGATTTAAAAACAGTAAATCCTTAAAACCAGTTCTAAAACTGCCTTGGTGCTGATGCAGGGAAGCTAGTATGAGTTGAGCAGCTGCAGCTGAGCTAGCAGTAACAGACTGATGTTGATGTGTTAAGGCTTCAGACTTTTCCAGCATTGTTTTACAAAAGAAACTTTGTTCAGAGATCCAGGTGTGTTTCCCTCGGCTGTTTTACTTTTAACATCTTGATCTTCTTTGCGACATCATGTTTACACTTTGTGGCCAGAAAGCAGTTTTGTCTTTTCACCCTGGGAACCAATCAGGGTGCTTAGCAGGTGGTAAAAATTCCAGTCAGACGTGTGAAGGAACAAAAGGAATAATAAGTCAAACTTTCTTTGTTTCCTCTTCTTCTCTTTAGTACCGTGTGGAGTCCATGATGCTGCGTGTGGCCAAGCCACTAAACTACGTCCCAGTGACACCCAGCGTGCAGCAGCGTGCCCAGCAGAGGGCTCCACAGTGCATCCCTCTGGTGATGGAGCCCGAGTCCCGCTTTTACAGCAACTCTGTGGTCGTGCTGGACTTCCAGTCGCTCTACCCTTCCATTGTCATCGCATACAACTACTGTTTCTCCACCTGCCTTGGCCATGTGGACAGCCTAGGAACGTAAGGACATGACAGGCCCACACAGCTACAGCGTGTAGGGAACTCGCTCAGGCTGCACGTCTGCCAGGAAAATCTCCCTCTGGCAGCAGCTTCCTCCCCTCATTATTTTTAATGGAACAGACACGCTGAGAGCTCGGCATGTTGTTCACAGCTCAGGGCGGCGACCAGCGCAACTTAAGACAGAGTTCAGGTTTTCAGCAAGATTTGTGTAGTTGCATAGCAACAGCAAGGAGCCATGAACACTTCTTTCCACATGCATATGTCTGCTACATTGAAGTAACACAAAAAGAGTGGTTTGTGGCAGGCGTGCACAGGCTTCATCCTCAACAGAGTCAGCTCAGCAGGGTGCTGTAAAACGTAGCAGTTCAGATTTTTACCCAAGCATTTTTCTGACTCATACCTGACGCTGGCTTTCCTTTTTTCGGTGCATACAGTAATATTCACTTTACGAGGAAAATGTTAAGTGATCAAACTGGTGTTCTTGTTCACATTCTGTCTCAGGCCCGATGAGTTCAAGTTTGGCTGCACCTCCCTGCGAGTCCCTCCCGAGCTCCTCTACCAGCTCCGCAACGACATCACCGTGTCGCCTGGTGGCATCGCCTTTGTTAAGGTACAGCACCCTCATCAGCATGACCCTCGTCTTTGACGAGACCTCACCATGCTCTCAGTGTTGGTGTCGTGATGGATCGTCTCATTAGTTGCTGTGAAGGGCGAGCACGTCCTGAGAAAACCCACTTTGTGATCTCCGTGCTTCCATTCATTCACTGCCCGATTGCTCCACATTGCCCGTTTTTCCCCTTTTGTGCTACTTGAGCAGCTCTCACAGTGGATCAGGAACATTTTTATTTTCGTTAATAACACTGAGAGATATTCTGGGTCTAAAGCTAAACTTCTAAAGCGTTTTTTATGCTCTAAGTTACAACTCTTTCCCCATCCTGCAGATTGGGCCCCATTTTAGATCCTTCTTAGAATTTTGATGCATCCCTAGTTTATGTTTCTGCATTGTAAAAAATAAAAAAAATTTTAAAAAAAATTCAGCATTTTAAATGATCCGTGTTTTCTTTGCTCCAGTCTTCGGTGCGTAAAGGTGTCCTGCCCATGATGCTGGAGGAAATCCTCAACACGAGGATCATGGTGAAGCAGTCCATGAAAACCTACAAGCAAGACAAAGCCCTGACGAAGCTGCTGGACGCACGGCAGCTCGGACTCAAGCTCATCGCCAACGTCACCTTTGGATACACCGCTGCTAACTACTCTGGACGCATGCCCAGTGTGGAGGTAGGCTCCTCAGCAGCTGCTATGTGTTCTCTGCACTGTGCACTCCCAGTAAGATACCACTATAATCCATGAAAATAGAATAATTTTTTTTTAATCCAACCTTGATTAAAAAATTGTTTGTTGCTGTGAGTCTAGATGTAACCACTTTGCTCCAATATTTATTAAATCTGCTGTGTCCAGGTTGGAGACAGCATTCTCCACAAAGCCAGAGAGACGCTGGAGAGAGCCATCAGGATGGTCAATGACACGAAGAAATGGGGAGCGCGTGTTGTGTACGGAGACACCGACAGGTAAGCAATATTACAAGACTTTTTGACTTTTTCTCAGATGTAAATAAATAGTACGCATGTCCTCGGTAAGACCCCTGCGAAGTGTTATTCACTGTCAGTGGTCATCGTGTTAGGCCTGATCAGTGTTTGTGTCCTCACATGGGAAACCTGTAGTCACTATGCCATCATCTGCACAACAGGCAGGTTTATAGTTCACACAACATTACTGACAAATTCATAACTTTACTCGATAGTCTCCGACTGTGTGTGAACACCACCAGCAGCTTTATTGTGTGTCACTACGCTATGATAATGTGTATGTCTGATTATACCTGGGCCGTGTTCTCATGAACACTTGCACCAATTAGCTAACAGCTTTCGTTTCTGACAGACTGTTAAAGAAGAGCTGTGGCTGTGTTTGGCAGACAATGATTCGGATTGTTTCTACCTGCAGAGTCTCAAATAGAAGAAGCAGCATAAAGTTTTAAACTGCGGCATGCTTTGCTTGTATGGGACACACTTTCCTCCAGACTCACTCATCTGCATGGGATGTGTTCAAACACAGAGCCAAACGTGAAGGCTCTCAGACTGTAGTATGTAGTACGGGTTGTTTGATGAGAATTAGTAATGAGCCTTGTGTGTGTTTTTTGTGTTTGGCAGCATGTTTGTTTTACTGAAAGGAGCCACCAAAGAGCAGGCTTTCAAGATCGGCAAAGAGATTGCAGAAGCAGTGACTGCAACCAACCCCAAGCCTATCAAGCTCAAGTTTGAGAAGGTAGATATACACACACATACACGTGCACACACACAAAGGGAGTGAGTGAGACAAGGTAGCGGCCTCTCTCTCTGGCTGTAGCTCAGGAGGTAGAGCAGGTCAGCTGCTGATCGGAAGGTTAGTGGTTCGATTCCTGGCTCCCCCA
>VUQG01015003.1:0-19465 GCA_015106755.1 Etia nguti
CACTTTTTAAAACCTTACGATGTAACTACAGCCCAGCCCATGCAGCAGTATATTAATGACTAACCTCGTATTGTGGATGGATTATCTCAGTTGTTCTCCTGACTAAAGTTTGATCTGTCTACAGCATCCTGCAATGCATTTGTATTTGTCCATAACTATCGGGAACCCTCACGTTAACTTTCATCGAGTGGAAAAAGGTTAGTGTTCATCCTCCAGCTTCACTGTGTTTATGTTATGCTAACATAGCTGTGTTGCTAGTGATCACATAGCACATCATTATATACCAGCTAGCCAAACTTAATTAACACTACAAAAGTCACTGCTGTTTAGTTTTCTGTCTTCATTTATGTTGGAAGTGATAGCAGAGCTGTACATTTTAATTTTTTCAGAAATCCCTCAGTCAGAACATGGTATATCATGTTTAGGTGGAAACTAGCAAGCTAATTCCCTGCTAACTTTTAACTCCGTTAAATTTAATAAATTCTGTTTTCATGCATGCCTGGATGTTAAACTTAATTGTTACACCTGGTAGAGCAGCCACACTGATCATTTTATTAAAGATGGAAGAATTTAGACAGTTTGCAACTTTCAGTGATGCCGCAGTGTTCGTTTGACTTTGGGACCTGAAACGGAGTTTGGACCCGGAAACGGCTAATGACGTTAGGCCAGATACTGAGGCGGTCAGGGTTGACTCAACGACTGCAAAGTTCCCAGGTCTTTTGGCTATGAAACAACTACAAATCACCACCCCTCTAGCACTGTAGCTGACAGTCTTATTTAGTCTTTTTCTAACTGTACTGTCATGAACTTTAACATTTAACATGCTAACTGAGGCCTGTAAAGTCTTAGGTTTTATACAAATTCTCTGAGCAATGCCCGGTCTGACCTTGGGGTGATTTTAATGGAACATCCACTCCTGGGAAGATTGTGGCATGGTGTTAATGACACACCTGAATGCTCCAGACCAACAATTTATTAAAACTTCTGCTTTTATAGAGGTGCAACCTTTTCTGCTAATGATATGTTAATTGAGTAAATTTATTAATTTGGTTACCCTCTTAATTGCAATGGAAATGGAGGACTGAATAAAGCCATGTAAAAAGTTTTTGTTTTCATGACTGTAACTGTAATTTCAGCCACTCTGAAATATATTTAAAAATGACATTAGCCATAACCGAACTGTTTACCTGATGTGACATAAAAAAGGTAATGCAAGCATCCAAAATAATGTAAAGCATTTTCTTTTTGGGAAACTGCACAGAATGTTTATTTGAGCATATTTATACTGCAGTAAGGTCACCTCCAAACTAAGACAGAGTGCAGACAGAAAACAGCTTGTACTGTAGACCTACTGTGTATACTGACTGAACCATTTTAAATGTGCAGCCAGTCATGTGGATATTATGTTGAGTCAGGCAGCTGTAGAAAAGTGTGAGAAAGCAGAACAGGGATATCTCACCATCAGCTCCTGACACACGCTGGGTGAAGCAGGTTTACTCTTCAGACCCCGTGACAAGTGACAAACAACTGATGACAAAGGTGTCTTCCTAAGAAAAATCTCTAAAATGTTCAGCAGTGCAATTTTCTGTCAAGTAAACAACACATCAAGAAGTGCCCTGACACAAAAATAAGACTAACAGGCAATATAATTAGTACAAAGTACAAAGCATAACTGAAATGGAACTGAATATAATTCTTTTAGTAAGCTGAATAAAATTCAAAATGACAGGTTAAGGAAACAACAGTGATAATCTCATTAAAACATAAGAGGACTAAATGCCTGCAAAAAACTGCACAGGAATGGCCTGAGGTACACATCAAACTGCCCAAGGCATCGCCCCAGCCTGCAACCTTAGGAGATTACCAAGTTGCATAAGCATTTGCAGGATGTGGTGAATCCACAGAGGCTCACACCAACAACCTGCAAGTGCCAAAAGATTCACCGGTGACCCAGCAGCATATACTACAGGATACACATATAAGTTCCAGAGGCTTTGGCAATTTGATTCCCAACTGCTCAAACTGGCTTTGGAAATATGGAATAGCACCTTAGTCATGAAACACTCCACAAGCTCTTTATCTTCTCATAGATTCCTGAAGGGGTACACGGGTTTCCTCACAAGTCTAAATGTTCATGGGCTTGGAGAAGAGATTTGGGCACATCGGCTCCTGGTATGAGCTTTTTGGTCCCTTTACAAAATTCACGAGCTCTTGGTTGACACAGCCGTCAAAAAGTCAGTCATTCCTGGTGGGCACTGGACACTGTGAGGACTGCACTAGTTATTGGAGAAGTGGAGAGATGGGAGGATGATGACTTGGGTAGGACTGACACCTTTGTCAAGCTGTTTTAAAGCAATGACAGGTGGTGTATTTCCACAGTCATATATACTGTGAGACATGTGTTACTCCACAACAAATTGAAGAAAGGCTGCATTGTTTCAACTTCATTTCACTCCACCCAGTTTGGTGGGATGGCTGTATACCAGTGTTGACTTAAAATTATGTTACACTCTGATAACATTGGTCTCTAGTGATTGCTTTGAGAAAATAAAATCCCCTCCCCTATGGAAATCAATTATAATTGAGGTAATGACAGACTACAGATTAATAATTTCAGACTTAGGTTAGAACCTCTTATTAGAGACACAACTGTTGTCTGACTATGTCCTACATCCACATATTGCCATCAACATCAAAGCAGTTCCTGATCAGCAGGCAGACAAACTGTTACCTGTTGGCAGAAGCATTATGGACAAAAATGGAGAATGAACATGGTTTTGGACAAGATTTCAGAGTAGCAGGCAGTACGCCAATCTTTCTTCCCATAAGAGAAAGAAACCGTAGTGAACTGGTTAGATGACGCGCTAAGGCAACATACATTATCTGCAAACTAGCAGATTTCACGCACCTTCAGTCTGTTATTGGCAAAACACTGCTTGCTATGCATACATCACAGCTGTGACTGCAGTTGCTGATGGCATGACTTAGTGCAAGTATCTCAGCTATACTGAAAAGCAGCCGGAGAGACATTTGTTGCTGCGGAACTCCCACAATCCTCGGTTGTGGTTGCTCCACTTATAAGCACAATGAGCAACAACCAAATAAAATAACAGTATTCTTGATTAAACACTCACTTTTATAGCAGTGTTAATGAGGAGTGAAACATTTCAGAGGGTATACTGCTGGTCTACAAATGAAAGAAATTGATTAGATGCGGTGTGTGAACAAACTTGCTGTTATTTTTGCACTTGTAGTTGTAAGTGAAAGTGGCAGGTGTTTAGAGCTCAATCTGTTGTAAATACCAGACAATACACAAAGCTTTAGAGTGGGGGTTGTCCAACTTTTTAATGTCTGCTGTTAGCACTGGTACTCTCAGAATCTATCATCAGGATCGTCTTGAGAGCCTAAAAAAAGAAACCAACTTGACTTTTTTAAGTTTGTGAAGACATTTCACCTCTCATTCAAAAAGTCTCCCTGTTCTAAAAAACAGAGGAGAGTCTCAGGTATTTAACACCTGGTGGTTGTTGCCCTTTTGGAAGTAGTCCTAAGGATAGTTGATCCACTGTGGTAATGACCTACACTTTTCTTCACACCTTAACACATGTGATGACTAACAAGATCAATAGTGGGTCAACGATCTTTAGAGCTACTTCCAAAGAGCACAGCCCTCACTAGGGGTTAAATGCCTCGGACTCTCCATCCTTTTCAGACCTGAAGAAGCCTCTGGGAGAGAGGCCTTTGCAAGCCTTAAGAAGTCTAGTTGTGTTTTTCAAGCTCCCAAGATTCCAATGTCCTGGAGGACTGAGAACCTACTCAGCAACAGCATTGTTTAAAGTACTAGGCTGAATTCATAAAGCCATTATTTTGGCATTGCACCCAAACAATGGGTTAAAAGGGCAAAAGCCTTGTGTTAATCCCATGGTAGTTCTCTTTGTGGTCAGCATCAAGGGATTCTTTCCAAGTTACATGCACTGTAATAGTTTTATTCAGTGTTTATGCAAAAAACAAAACAAAAGTGATCCATGTAGTTCTGAGAACCAAAGTTTATTACAGGCTAAATGGAGTGTAAATGCAGGCATTGTGAATATACCACGAAGCAGAGATGTTGATGTCCGTTGGGTTTTCTGATTTTGTTTCTTCTTTTTGGCAGGCATCTGTGAAAAACAGTCAATACTCTAGCACCATAAGTTTTGTTTGCTACCCTTTCGTAAGTACATTTACTAAAACTTGCGCTTCTCTTGAGGGTTTCTTTGTTCTAGTTTTACTTCCTCTATTATAAAACAAATAGCTCGTGAAAACCACACTTTGCTGAGAAGCCTCCGCAGGCCTTAATGCTACAATGCTGCCACAGTAACCATTTTACAACCATTAAATAAATTACGGAAACACCTTTTGTTTTATTTCTTCCCTTGTGTCTTACTTTAGCAGCTATGAAATAGGTTTATATTACATGGTTTGTTGTCATTTGGAATATTTTTATATTTTAATCATTTGCTCACTAGCGATCTCACATCTCGTTGAAGTTGGCGAATCAGAAAAAAATAGTCTTGTAATTTTTGTAACATTCATTACACTGTCGTACTTGGCTATATTTATGTTCTACCTTGGGAAATTCATTTTTTTCTGTAATAACACGATTCAGACACTAAAAGTTTGATTCAGTTTCTGTTGATTTCAGATTTCGCGTTAACATTCACTTTGGCATTCTAGGATATTCTTAAAATAAGCTGAATTTGAAACAAGTTGCAATATTTGTACACCAAGATTTCTTTCTTCATCATCTATTTATTTAACCAAGTTCTTAAACTCACTGGCTGCAGTTGAATACACACATTTCTTTTATCCCGATTGTTTCTGATTGATTCTGACGGTTTGAAATGAACTTGATGTTTGACTTAATACAGTCGGGTGTTTACATCTGCCAACACATTCAATCTGTCATGCATTCATCTTCCTCAATGGTTATCTTCTCTTTGACGTGTATTTGATCAGTTCCCTCAAGATAGATACATATCAGCACAGTAGTTGCTGTTATTCATATTCCTTTATTCTTTTTTACAATATATATATATATATAGTTTTAAACCATTCACATGGTTGTTTACCAGTTCATAAACATTGCCTACAGAGCTGATAATATAAGATGGCCAGTATTTCTGCTGTGCTGTTTGTTGTGCAACTATCAAATACTGCATATAGTCATTTATTATTTTATGTGGATTTCATTTAGATAATTGGTTTTAATCAAAATAAAATGTCAATAAAAGCTACTACTGAGACAGTACACATTATTACATCCACTAATCAAAGAATGAATATTTAATACAACCACATACTATAAATATCAAGCTGTAGCTGAATTATTTAAAAAAAAATGTGACTATCATTCCTGAAATCTGATTTGATGTTTGCACATTTAATCGTATTCCTCTCAGTGGACAAAAAAGAATCTTAGGTTTTTCTTGCTTCAAGGAAAAAGCCTAACAATTTCTCCTACTTACTTCCTGTTTTTGCAACAACAAAAAAACTCAAAATTAACTCCATTTAGCAAGATGATGACAACATAAGCACCGGTCTTATACTGAAAATAATATAAAGCATAGCAGCATACAGCCCATAAGGATGTATTTCATTTTAAATCTTTTTTTAAATTACCTTGAACTACCTTAGTGATGAGGTTATGACAGTTATATTGCTCACATTAATTTTTTACATACAATTTGTCTAAATTAAAGTTCAATCACCAGTTTCTTTTATCAGGTAGTGATAGTGAGCAACAAGGCAAATGTCTATTTATCTGAAAATGTCAAAGATAATTACTTTAAACAGCCACTGCCATGATATTGTATCTGCATTATGACAGATTAATTAGGAGATGAAACAGTTGAAACAGCTGTGCCATTTTCCTTAACGATCAAGACGTGTTTCTGGTCAAAGTTCAACCATTTAGATTTTATTATGCTCTCAGTACATCAGATCACATCACAATAAAGCCCTGCAAGGGTTGTCTGAATCAAGCGGGAGGAGAGAAAGCAAGCAGACATCTAAAACACTGAAAGCATGCATTGTTATCATTCTGACGTTTGAGACGTGTGTCATATATGAATAATTTTTCAGTTGCAGCCATGCTGGAATGTTGGGTTGCGTTATACTTGCAAAACCTCATAAAGTGCAAAATCTCTGATGTTAACCTTGTGAACTATTGCTTTTATCTGTAGGTTTTTCTTAAAGGTAATAAAGGTCACAATCCTGCAGATGATCAAATCGATTGGCCCAATAACTTTGGATATTTAAAATTAAAGACAGACAAGGTCATAACAAGGATATAGACATACTGTTGGCTTTTTGTGCTTGCTCTACAGTAGGCTCCATCTTTAAAGAATAACAACATTCATCAGCAAGTTGAAACCTATACTTTTAACTTCAACTTTTTTAGTTTATTCCAAGTAGAAGGAGCTGCCTCCATAAAAGCTGTTTTACTGAGCTCTGTGCCTACTCTCAGTACAGGCAAGAGCAGGGGGTCTAACCTATGCTCAGTGTGAGCTGTAATTTTTTTATGGGATGCAGTTCCCTTACCTTTTACATCTTATTACATTCTCTTCTCCCTGGCATAATGCAGAGGCAGTGTTAGGATCTATAATTGAAAGGTCTGAATGATATATTTTTGCAAGGATGCACCAACAGTGATAATCTGGGATGATACCGGCTCCAGAGCTTGTTACTGGTCCCACCAACCTGCAGAGTGCTTCCTATTGTATCGTTTGTTGTCTCTCTGTGCTCTTCTTTTTCCTGTCTTTGCTTCACCCTCACCCCAACTGGCTGTGGCAGATGGTCACCCTCCCTGAGCCTGGTTCTGCTGTTTGGTTTGTTCCTGTTAAAAGAAGTTGGTTTTTTTCCCTCCCCTGTCACCAAATGCTGGCGCAGAGGGAATCATTTGGTTTCTGGTTTTCCCCGAGAGGACTGTTGTGGGCTGAATAGACGAATTGTATTAATAAATTGACCAATTACTTGTGCAACAATGTATCAGTGGTGTTTTTTGTTTTTATTGTGGTTCTTTATAACCCAGTTTGTGCCAAGGGAACAAACAAATCTTTGTTGTAAAAAGTAACAAGGCTGTTTCAAAGTTCTTCTGTCCTTCATCACACAATCTTTGAACATTTAACGACCGCAAAACTGAAAGTGACACAGAAGAGAAATACTGGCCACTGGCATCAGGGAGTCAGTGTCATTTTATTTACCAAAAGGCAAGAGATGGCAGTCAGTGGGATGTCTACTGAATCCTCCCATACATATATGTCGAATTCTTATATTTTTACTTTTCTAAATTAGCAGTACCTAAATGGTAAAAATATGACGTTCTGTAACGCTGAAAATTTTAATCCAGTTTTTAAATCGTAACTTATTTATATTACCACTTGAGCATTTGAATAAAATTCAGACCTCATGTGCTTATTAACTGAATAAATCAGAGCCAACAGGAATCAACCCGAGTAATAGAAGGAAAAAAAAAAGGTTTACTTAATGAACGAGCTGCATGCTTTGCTCACGGTATGGCTCTAAGCAGTATGTATTGACAAATGTAGATTGCAATGCATTCGACTGGGGGACTATTGACATTTCAACAGCAAAGACACATCCTTGTGGCTGGGAAATTTCTTGGTGCAGTGAGAGATGACCTTGCTGAATACATATTCTGTGGAAACGCTGATAGAGCTTCAGTAGCCTGGGAAATTGAACTTGTCTTATAAAAGGAAAGCATACAGGATGACAAGCAAACACTGTATGCGTGTGATTGATTCAGTCATTAATCTGAGCTGTACTCGGCGTGTTTGTGTGTATATGGGGCTGCAAAGGTACAAATGCATGCTTGTATGTGTTCAAAGAGCCTGTCTGTGCACACATGGATAAGACTCCTTCTGTTTAACTGCTGTCCCTCAGCCCACCTCTATCCTCGCACGTCTTCCATTCTATTGATTGGCGTACAGAACAAATACACGAGTCCCCATTGCAGGTAAAAAGAACTCTTGTCTGTAGTGGTGGGTAAACTAAGAAAACACCATGACCTCTGACAACAAGAAATGTTTTTCTTGTTCTCAAGTCTGTGAAAAGGTTATTCTTTTTAGTACTGGTTTACTCCAGTAAACTAAAATAAGAAATGTGTCAATGATTTAGCTGATACTACCATTATTTCTCCTCCTTCTTCTTTGGTGGAGAATATTTTGAAAAGCTGATAAGTACTTCAGTAGTTGTATCAACTCTTGAATGGAAAAGCATGCTCATGTTTGACTCAGTTACATAGGTCTAAGTTCACACAGCACAAGAGATTGGTTAACAAGGGAACCACATGTGTTCCATGACCCGTTGGTTAATGGTTGCTGGGGGTTGCTAGGTTAAATGGTATGTGGTAATGTACCAAAAAATTCCTTGTGATTGCTTTAGTCACTAGAAGATTGCGGTGGTCGCTTATAGTTTGCATGGAAGACGCCGACTTGTATGCAAACACTCGCCCATACTATCTGAGCTATAGTCAAACATAAACTGAAAACAGAATGTAAAAGGCAAGCAGCCTCCATTTCTCATTTGTGGCACACTTTGTCCAAGGTTCACTATAGCTCAGAGAGTAAAAGGCGAGTTTTGGCAGACAAGTCAGTGTCTTTCATGCAAACAGTGGGTAATCTTTGGGAGGGTACTAATTTCTCCTAGCAACTACCAGCAACCACATCCTAACCATCAGGGGAAAACACATTTTTTCTCACTGACCAGTCTCTAGGCCTGTGTGACCTAACTGAGAGACATGTGTGGTCACAAAGGTAGGCTCACCCCATAGCAAACCCTACTTTATGATCCTTTAATGGGATATAATTTACAACATGGACATCACCAAGAATTCGACAAGAAATTAAACTAATAACCGAGATCATTAAAAAAAACCTTCAAATTATTTTTTTTACTTCAGTGTAACCAGATTACATTTTTCCAACCAGAGGATTTTCCCCTTAATGGCCATTTGTAAGTTGTTGTCATTGTTTTCACTTTCTTACCTTGACATTATGTCAATTTTTTTTTATAGACTTGAGATTGTAGCCATGTTGAATGCAGATGGGAAGAGCTCTACTGACTAAGTCATATTTTAGCTTGTATAAAGTCTACAAAATTAGAAAAGCATATCATCATGATGACAACTTTGAGCTGAACGGTATCTGCATGCTTAGTTTGGATAGGCAGTAGAGCACGTCTCGAAAAGCTTTTATCAATAGTGTGCCAACTGTCTGAACTTGTGTTATATCTTTTTTTTCCTTCTTTCTTTTTTGAATTTGCCATTTATTCTTGGGTTGTGAACTAAGCTATATTATTTTACTTCACAGACATATTGAATTAAATCATATGCCTTAAACACTGGCTTAATCAAACAAGCCTTAAAAAAATCCAGATCATGAGTCTTCTATTTTTGGTGACTCATTTTCCATCTTGTTGCTCCTTTTACATTTTATTTCAGTATGATTTGTTGTAGAAAACAGAGGCACAATGAGAGCACTTATTCCAAAAGCTAAAATAAAGCAATCCTAGAGTTAATTTATATTAATTTAAGCCCAAAAAAGCCATCTGGCACATTTGTTGAGTTCTTTAATAGACTCATAATTAACCAAAAGTGAATAATTTTACAAATGGAATGTTAAAGTGACTTTGCAGGCCAACAACTCTTAATTTATAACTGCAAACATTAATGTTTGTAGAGCTGGACTTAAAGTGGCATTGCTAATGAATGTAAATTTAGAAATTTCTAAAACTGTATTTCAAACGTGTTGTTAAAACCTTAAAATCTTTAAAGGATAAGGCTGGCAGCACTGTGACATGCCTTTTTCTACCCCTCTGAAGTACTGCAATCATTGGCAAATAGTTCAAAAGGGTAAGCGAGCCAGATTTGGCAGCTTACACACTCATTTGGCACTCCCACTATTTCAGTCCACGCAATGGAATGCAACAGAAACATAGATCTAAGATGAACCTGAACACCGAGAAGACAGCTTATTAGAGTGTCCCAATTTGAATGTGTCAAATATTTCTTAAATTGTGACGGTTTTAGAAAACACTAAAAAAGATGAAACAACACGGTCAAAGTATTTCTGTGCTGGGGATAAAAAGTACCCACTGATTTGGTTTTCACAATAAAGTCCAAGGAAACGGGTGACTGTCATTTGTGCGCATGCGAATTTTTGTTGCTGCTTTGTATGTGATAAGCTGAGAGACCACCACTGCTTGGTGGCAACCGGACAGGTTTGTGACCGAGGACAGGCCTTTGAAGGACTGGGCTCCGTCCAATCAGCCCCTAGGGAGGATCTCCTGCTCTTCAATTCTAATTCATGTACATATAAATAACTGTCACTGGCACTGCTAATTGGATTAAAAGGCTTGGTAGAGGAGAGATGGTGAGAGGGGGAGTGAAGACGTTAAGAGAGGCAGCATGGCATGATTTACAGCATAATTTTTTGTTGGAAAGGTGGCAATTTTTGCACTAAACCCCAATTATTGCTGAGTAAAAGCCACTATGTTTAAAAAGGAATAGCTGAAGCAAAGCACTGAAGGAACAGAGGACAGTTCATCCTCATATCACTATGTAGTCTATTCTTTTAGCCTCACAGTATTAGTTGGAGCAGCTTTCATGCCCTGATAAGCCAGGACACCAGAATGATTATGTAGCACAGTGTGTCGATATGATGGTGTAATACATAACACATAAACACTTTGTAAGAAAACAAGTCCGGGACATTAAAATGTCAAAGAAAACTGAATGTTGTCTGAAAAGTATCACCGTCCAGTTGTAGTCCAAGCTGCCTAAATCACTCAGGAACCTCAAACAACAATAAGTAATGCCGGATGGAGCTCTGCAGGTTTGCCTTAATACCCAACATTACTCACGTTGCTCATTCAGTGGAGCAGCTGTTAAATTATTTGCTTGTATATCAGATAGTTGTTGCTGGAGTATTTGTTCACAGCAGACAGAATATTTTTGCTAAAACTCAAATGCTGCATTTTGAACTGGTGGCGCAATTTGCCTTGGTTGCAGCTACGAAAAATCGGTGCATTTAATTTTTTACGTCCAATGACGGACTGCAAGTGCTTGCAGCAACCAGCTGGTTTCCTAGAGGTTGGGAATGCAACAACTTCAACCTCTGGACATCCATTTTAGATCACAAGGCGAGCGGACAGGTCACCTGATTGGAGACAAACTGTCTCCAAGTAATCGAGGCATGACACGGACTGACTGCAATTACTCTGAGACAGATTGGTGAAGGGTTGCAAATAATTACTGTTCAATTTATAAATGCAGACAGACTGTAGACATGTCGTAATCAGTGTGAGTCGGTCTGTGCCGATGGGTGAAACTAATTACATTCTAAGGTTTTTGGCTACAAAATGAGAAGGAAGAAGGATTAGAAACATGTTTGTATTTAATGAAATTCAGTTCAACGGCACTATTTACAGTAATAAATATATAGAGGAAGAAAGTGGTAGTACACATAATAGGATGGAAATACCTGTTTTTCACAGCTCAAGGCATTTGAAATCACAATCATAATAATAACTAAAAGAGATCCTAGCGAGCACATGATCCAGTAAAACTAATGCTTATTGCCTTTTTTGCAAGTTTCAAGAATGTGAGCCGGATCATTAGAATTTAATGGGTTCTTCTTTTTCCCATACTCCACCTCATAAAATCCAGGCTGATAGTTTTTGTACAGTCTTGCTGATGATAGAAATACAGACAAACAAACAGCACAAAAAAACGCTCCCATAATAATCATCATTATCATCTCGAAGACTTACCCCAGACCTTACCACGATATATAGGGTTAAGATGTCGTTACCACAGGCTACAGAGGAAAAACAGATCAAACAGGTTGCTCTAAAACAGCATAACATCCGCCTCTGAGCACGTTTTCCAAAAACAACTTCTGTCTGGAGTTTTCAGTTTGGAAGAAACTATCAAATCTCTACTGACAAAGACACACACAAAGACACGCTAACATGGCTGTGGTTTGCTGTCAACAGCCACATCTTTCACCTTCTGTACCCATCTCTTTCTCTCCCAAAATAATTGTAACACTCCAGCTCGCATGTAAAATTAATAAGAGTATGATTACACACATTTGATTTGAAAGGCAATATCATTATCTCCTGAATGAAACCTTAATAGGTAATTACGACAATGCAACAATGAAATGTAATGCCAAAGCAGTGAAAGCTACATCCTGTTATCATTTTTGAATCACTGTCACTAGCGACAAGTCTGCGACATAGATGCAGTCATAGACAAGTGTGTGTGTGTGTGTGTGTGTGTGTGTGTTTGTGCAAATGTAGAACAGAAAAACTGCATAGTCCAGTTTTTCCCCTCCCAAAAGCTTTAATTTTAAATGTTTTTTCTTTCATTTTGAAAAAAATATTGTTGAAATAAGACTCTTCAGATCATTGAACTCTCTCTTTAAGTGCAGTGTGTACTAAGATGCTCAAGCTAGCGCTACTTAGAACGCTGCTAAGTAACAGAAGAGATCAGCATCAATGACAGCAGCATGGGTTCAGGAAGGAATGGTGTGTGGAGTTCGCATGGGTGAGGCAGACAAAAGTCAAGGTGAGCATGAGCGATACTGAGAGAAAGACTGCAGATTTAACACACAGTGCAAAAATACTAGATGAAAGAGGAAGCATGTATTGAAATGAAACAAAAGCTCAAATATGGTGGGAGGTTGTGGTCAGGAGAAGGAAAGGAGACGTGGGGAGGCTTACCTGGGTCCTGTGCAGCTCCTGTGTTTGTGGAGGAGGGTACAGTAGGTGGGAAGAGGAGAAGCAGTGGGGAAAAACAGAAAGGGAGATTAGCGTTCAAAACCCCATTCAAAGTTGATTTGCTAGTGCATAAAGGTGCATGCAAGTAAAGTACAGGACACATCAGGTAAGAATCCAAAGGGAAACAACAATCATGCTTTTTCAGCTTTTTAAGAAGAAAATTACAAATGAAAAACAGCATTTTTAAAAACATTATACAGTGACTGAACAAAGCTCTTAGCTATGCCATACAAATATAGCACAGCTTTTACCTTTTACTGTTTAAAGGACTGAAATATGGATTGAATCAGATTAGAATAATACCGTATTTAGAAAGGAATTACATCATAGGCAACGGTGTGAGTTTGCCAAGCAACCAGCAGAACATCCAGGAAGCTCCAGATCCCAGCCAAGAAACAGTCGAGCACATAATCCCATGCACAAACACATTTTTTTGTCTTTTCTACAAATTAACCAAACTATATCATTTTATAACATGCTAGGTTCTTATTTTTTTGTTCTGTGGAGAGAAAAATAGATTTTTATAAAAGCTAGATCTACTACAGTCCTAGAGTACAGTGCATGTCTTGAGACCCCTATTTCTTTATATTTCACCTCCAAGGAATCAGACTTTCTTGTATTTTTAATGGTGATTCAAACATTAAAAAGGCACCTAACCAGTGTTGTGCCTATAAATAACAGACAATTCTGCAAATAATTTGGAATAAAACCAATTTTCTCAATTGCATATATGGAAAATGGTAAAGGTAACGCAGTCTGACAGGCATAAAATTGTATTTTTGCAACAACAAGGTGATTCCTAAAGAGTTATTAGCTAAAAGCCTGGCATAGGTGTGCAGGGGAAAAAAGCTAGATAAGGAGATGCAAAAGAAAAATTAGCAAGCCTAAAAAAAACCACAGCTTACAAACTGCATCTGAAAGTCATGTCCTTTTTTAAAATCCAATGAAGACCTGATGCAGAACCTGAGAGATACATCTGGACCATCTACTGTTCACTGAAACCTCAGTGCAAGGATGGTTTTCAAGAAGCGATTCTTAAGCAAAGGAAACAGGGAAAAAAAGGTAGAGGTATGCCAAATTACACAAGAACTGGACTAAAATCAGTCTTATGGAGTAATGAATCTGAATTTGTTGGTTCAAATCATTGCCAATACAGAAATGAAGGACGAGGTCAGGAGAGAGATACATCAGTGAGTGCTCACAGCCATCTGCAAAGCATGGTGGAGGTTTGGGGTTGCATTTCAGCCAGTGGTGTTGGGGAGTTTGCAAAAATTCATGGAAATATGAACACAGAGAAGAACCATCAGATTTTGATCCACCATATAATACCACTTGGAAAGTGTCTGATTGGCAATGGCTTAATTCTTCAGCGTGACAATGATGGATTAGTATCACTCACTCAAAATACAGAAACATCCAAAGAAAAGCTTTGAAAGTCTTTTGTAGAACTATTCCTGAAGACTATTTAAAGAAACAAAAGCTTGGCTAATAGAATTCAGGCTGCGTTGAAGAATAAAGGTGGTCACACCAAATATTGACTTTCAAGCTCGTTAGAATTGTACAAACTCTGATTTTCGCTTATATACTGTGTTTCACTGTATGTTTGCACCTTTCAATCAATTGCTGCATGCATTTTTCCTTTGCCTAGCAAAAAAGCAAAGAAGGGTGGCTTAAGACTTTTGCTGTAAACTGCAGCCTTACACGGGTACATTTATTTATGCGTATATGCATGTATTTTGATGTATGTACTTTTTAACCGCCAAAGACTGTGGAAAAACATAATTTTATAATAAAGACTATTGCTCTCATTCAGCTAAGAAAATCAATATGTCTCTTATGGTGGGCCAGTTCAAAGATTAGAGAAAAACACCCACTTTTAAAATAAATAAATGTAAACCAGCATGATCAGCTATATCAGCCTCAACTGGGACATTGTTAGAAAAAGAGCAGAGTTGGCCCTCAGTATACAGTCTGGCATCCATTTAGGCCCCCATCGTTGAGGAACATTTTTCAGCCAAGCAAGCATCAGGATTCCAGCTATGAGGCAGCTTTTGATTAGAAAACCTATTTCCTCTTCAACTTTTGCCAAATTTCAATCATGGTGATATTCTAATTACCATTATCCAGATCAAGAAAGCGAGGCAGAGATTGAGTGGGTGTGTGCAAGTGAGAGAGAAGGAGTGTTAGAAGGAGAGCCTGTCTTTGCATGTAAGCAGGGAAAATAAGAGGAAAATGCTCAAAAACAAAATCAGCTCTCTTATATCCTGTTACACAGCTTTGCTGGTGGTAAAGATGTATGTTGGGGAGTCTTTTTATGCACTGTAAATATCTGGACATGTTTATTTGTAAGCTTAAATTTTTTTATGCCATCAAAAAAATCAAGGGAGTAAGATGTGTCGCCCAACGGCAAAGTAAAAATAAATAACATAAACTAGTAAAATTGGTAGTAAAAACTCCTCATTGGTAGTTTTCAAGCTTTTATAAAAGTGTTTAACCAACGCTATACGTGAAGCATCCAGCAAAAGAGCTGACTGCTAAGTTAAAGTCTCCGGTGTGTCCTGTTTAAACATTCAGCACACTAGGATGGGGGTAACAGAGTTGTTCAGAGAGCCACATATTCAAGCCAGACCACCCTTGAGTTCAGGTTCATGCAGTGTGACGGGGTGGGGGTTAGTTCTGGGGAGATTACCCAGCAATAGGGAGACATGGAGCAGCTCTCCCCATGTTAAGCAAATGGAGAGCGGGTAAAGAATAACTGCATGGCGCTTTGCCCCTTGTGGGCCTTGCGGGAGCCTTCGCCATCCCACCTCAACCCACAACCTCCGGAGGTGAGGTTAAATGACAAGCGCTGCACAGATGCATTAAACATGAGTCATTTGGACAGAGAGCTGGATGCTGGACCACTCCAGAGATGATAGGGACATTAACCAGGGTTTCACCAGGGCCTGAGCTGCATTTAATGAAGGCCTCCACTATCTCCCAATGTCTCTCTCTACATTTGACTCAGAGCCAGGGAGTTAAGTAGTTCAAGATAAACACTGCCACTACTCTTTCTGGCTCCAGTTGTCTGATTTTCTGCCTCTTCTCCTTTCTCTGTACTCACTGTGCAGCCTGACAACTTATTATGGTCTGCTTGCAGAGAGTGGTGGTCAAGAGGAACTTGTGAAATTCTTATCAAGAGTAACGCCAGCAGCTGTCACGCAGAAGTGATTTTTTTTTATAGTTCTGCTCATCAAAATAAAATACAAAAACGATTTAACATTTTTCAATTTTTAACATATTTGTTGTTTATACAATTTTAAATCAAATGTAGGGTTTTCATTGTGATTACTTTCGACATTTTATAGGCCTACAGACTCCTAATGTTTTTAGGAAAACACTGCTACCATCATTAGTTGGTTAAGCTAATTATTTACATTCTAATAATACAACCAGTTAACATTGTTTGTAGCATGCTAAGATACCACTAGCTGCAGTTGCAGCACCAATCCTAGTTACAGGTAGTTGTAAAATGTATTTTCTCAATGAATTGACATTTAGACTGCTAGACTAACCTCATATTTTCTCTCATCAAACTGACAAGTAAATTAGCCACCAAGAGTGTTATGACTCTAAAATATGGAGCAGCAACATGGTCCAAAATTATGCTACTGAGAATATGAGGAAGTGTTGAAAAGAGGCAGTATCTTTGCTAAAGCCAGTTACTAATGTGACCAATGAGAAGTGCTAATAACTGATAGGCCAGAGGTGGGAAATGACTAGCCAACTACCCAATGGATGAGCACAATCAACAGATATTTTTCTTTTTTTTTTCCCAATACAGCACAACATCACAATAACAACTGTCCCCTCAAGGTGCTTTATAGCTTGAGAGAAAGACCCTACAATAATAGAGAAACCCAAAGAAACATCGACCCCCTATGAGGAAGCACTTGGCAAGAGTGGGAAGGAAAAACTCCCATTTGACAGGAAGAAGGCTCCGGCAGAAGTAGGCCCAGGGAGTGGCAGCAATATGCCATGACCAGTTGAGGGTGAGAAGAGTTTCAAGTTTAAAACTTGAAAACTCAAGTCTATGTAAAATAGACATGGTACATACAATGACTGTGTAGCATCACAAAGGACAGCTGATGGCAGAACTGTGTCACATTTGTTTTTATTCTGCCGGTCAAATACAAAAGAAGAAGAGCACCAGTCTTTTTTTTTTTTTAGCTAATGTAATTAGAATCGCTGTAGTATTGAAGTTGCCTGCAACAAGTCACTAGCCTTAGAAAACTAATGTTCAACTAAGTCCACAGGTCATCCAGTGGTCAGTATCTTCATTTCCCACCACTAGCCTATCAGTTACCATCACCGGCATCTCACTGGTCAAATAGTAGCTGGCTTTAGCAAGGATATATATCTGACTCTGACTTTTCAGTGGGTGTGCCACATTAAAAGGTCTAGCTCTAGAGTGTCCTCTTTATTTCTTCCTACTTACATGTTACTCCTCACTCAAAAAGCTCCAGGAAAGACCTCTCCAACACCAGTTTGGCAAAGTTGTGAGCTACAGGGGTGATCTTTAAATTCAGCCATTTTTCTTGACCAATGTTCAGGATTTGCTGTTCTTTTGTTTCAGTTTTTGATGTGTATACTGGCTTAGCTGACTATTTACGGTAATCAAAATTCTGTCAAGAATTTGTCTTTCTGACTCTTGGTTTTACCTGGACCCTTTAAGTGCTACTCCCCTCATGGTGTAGACCAATTTAGGGAACGTAACAAGGAGCATTCTAATAGGATGGTCAGGGGGAAAAAAACCTGACAGTGTCAAGAAAAAGGCTGAAGTATCAGCATAATCTTTAGGAATGAAATTTGTTATATCTTTAATAATCTCACAAAAATGTCACTATATATTCCACACTAACATATTTTAGTTTGTCCATACATCTGATCAACTTCCCAAAAAAGTGATATCACAATTTCATAATCAAAAGAAAAAAAGACAATTGTTGCCATGGATGATATTTTTAATGTGGAATACACAATGTGGGTGCATCTAAACAAAGATACTATATAATGTATATACACTGTATGCTGCAGTTGTAAAGCAAGTAAAAGATAAAATCCTAGGTGTTATAAGAGTAGTCTAAAAAAACAAAAAAAACAAAACCTTAACAGCCAGGCTTTTATCTGCATTCATCAAGTGAGGGAGGCCTGGACACTCTACTGTTCACTGGAAACAAAATAACAACAGTTTCCTTCGACGCAGCACAACCGCAAGCTTCCAACCCCGTCATCTTCAAACGTGGCTCTTGGTTAATGGCCTGGAACACACATTCAATGTCTATCAAAGAGGGACGTTGCTGGGATGGATGCACATGCTGACAACCTCCCTCGCTCGCTCCTCAATCACACAAACATACTGATGCTCTATCCCCTTCACACTCCTAACACCATCTAAACACATACACACACACATACAGAGAGAAACCCTCCCTCCAGTCAGTATAGCAAGCAATAATGTGTTGATTAAATCTGCGATCAGCTGCCTAAGGGGCATGAAATTGGACATGATGAGTGTGCCACATTAAAAACTAATTATCAATACCACCAATCCTATTGTCTTTCTTTTAAACCAGTCACAGCACTAAATCAAGTGTGGAGAATGGAACACTATGTGCTCTATCACAATGACTTTAGGGGTTACAACCACACCTTGGTTCGAGTGCCTTCAAAGCTTTTTGATAAAATATTAAAGTGTAATTTACTGCCTATAGCACTTCCTTATTGTATTTCAAACTCAGTGAGACTTGGCAAAGTATGCTACCAGAAGGAATTCTGCTGATGAAGTAAAATTGAAGAACATTACCTAATTTTGTCCTTCAAAACAGTGTTTTAGGGCTGCAATTCAAAGTTTTACATTTGTTTTAAACGGATACACTGCCATTCAATCTCCATGACCACTTTCCTTCCATTTGAGGTCTTCATGACCTGCTCCCCAGTCAATACTGATAGTCATGGCAGTTTCTTTAACTCTTTCTATGATAGCACTGTAATCATTACACATAATTTTAACTTGTTTTGGTCTGGGGCGTGATTCTCACTTAGGGTGAAAGAGGTTCTAGGGCTCAGTGAGTGCCCAAATGTTACGGTCCCCAAAGCCTTGGTTAAAAGAAACCATAACTTATTATATGCAACTACACTTTTGCATCAAAGGGAGATAGGAGCTCGAAGAAAAGACAAGACCTTGATCCAAATCCATGCAATGAGCAGTCAAATTCATGGTTCAAAAAACAACATTTCCTCCACAGCCAATCCACAAGAAGCAAGAGACAGAAAAAAAAATACTAATGAGCAATCAAAAGTAATTAAGAATATTCTTGTTCACCAAGGAGTGCTTAACAAACCCAAACCACAATCCCAAATGCAAAATGTGACCAGAGTTTAAACTGAACACTGTGATTTCTGTCAGTTTTGGAAGCTAGAAAGATATTATACTATCTTATAGATAGAGGGACCCAATCGCACTTCTATGACTTAATCTGAAGGCCAGTTACAAACAGATACTGAAGACTCAATTTAGAGTACTTGTTCACACAGTGGCATACACATCAGTTCAGATATACAGTATAGGTTTGTAGCTTTTGTA
>VUQG01015003.1:19485-31818 GCA_015106755.1 Etia nguti
AATCTCAGCAGCAACTCCATCACAGATTGTACAATTGCGGCAAGCCCGGAAGGTGAGCTTTTGTCTGTGTTCAATTTAGACTTCAAGGACAGATTAATTAACTGAATACCACATTCAAAGATAGCGTCCTTTTCACCAAAAGTTTCTCACAGGGCAAATTCATTTGCTGTTTTACAACGTGTGTTGCATTGCGTGACTCTCAATTCATCCGGTTCAAATAATCACTTGAAACACGAAAAATCCAGCACTGCAGATGCGCTCACACAACTATAAGCTAGGAACAAGACAAGACATATCATGCCAACACTTGACTCTGAGCAGAATGGTGCTAAGATAAACAGATACAATGATGGAAGTGGACTGACAGCGACAGATAACTGTCAAATACACTACACCTTACAGGACACCGTGCATTGCCTAGGTCTCTGAAAAGCCATTTATCAACCTGGACATCTTGGTTTGCAATTTCATACCCTGTTCACCCCATTTGGAACACAACCTCTAAAATAACCCACAGGCTGTCTGTCTCACATACAAGTAAGAGTCGATGGCAAGCAAAGATAAACTCAAACTAGCATGATTTAATTGACGTTGACTATAGCAGTCATCTTTTTAGGGCCCTTCTTTTTGTAATGCTTTCAAGATGGCACCTGCAATCTTTGCGAAGGGACTTGTGATGCAACTGCAAAGTGTCTATATTTTACCGCTGACATTGTGCTGTGGGACAAAATCTGCACTTGTCTCTTCTCACCAAAAGATTTCTACTCAGTTATGCATTGAACTGGAAAGCAGCTGTCATTTGCTGTAACCTAAGAGGTATAAACATAGCTTTTTTTTTCTCCCCTTCCCTTCTCTCCTTCCACCCTTTTTTTTCTCTCCTTGGATGTTGCTCATCCATCCACTCACCCTTTACCTCCGGCTGTCTCTGGGACCTGGTGATTAGAGCACTGGGTGCTGTCCTGCTGATAAGGCTGAGAAACCTCCCTCCCTCCACTACCAATGGCTGTGTCCTCAGGGTGCATGGGGGAAAAAAAAGAAAGCCTAGGGTAATGTCCCCAACTCCCCCCAATCCTTACGCTTTCTTGCCATTCACCAAGTCATGGGTGGTGGATGAATGCACAGCCTTGTGCATCGTATGACTTTGAATAGATAGGCCTGCATTTTCATGAACGATAAGAGCAGCCAGAAAAATGAGGAAAAGTAATACAGCTTAGTGTTTAAGAGTGTAACATTATGCATCAAGGGCCCTTTTTATGAGAGAAATTTTACATTGTGAAGTGTGTGTTTACAGTACCATCTGGTAAATTGTGTACACTTAGCACTGGGAATGTAGGACAAAAGCAGCGCTCAAATGTGGATAAGCTTCATTTCATGAGAGCTGCTATTGTCTCAATATCCACCCAGCTGCCATAAAATGGATAATAATATAGCGCAGGTGATTCACACTGAGAGTATGATGTAATTGCAAGTTGCTGAAAACTATAGCTTTCTAATGTTACATTAACCCTTGCCTTGTCATGCCAGGTACCTACACCTGAATTTCAAGAACCGTTTTTTGTCAACAAAGAAATTGATACAGTTGCCAATGCATTTGGGACTGAATGCCAAAGGCCAAAGTTATTCTATGAGGAATAACTGGTGGGTGGGATCTGTTCGGAGGACTTGTTTTAGATCACATCATCAACTTCTGTGTCAAGCAGTCCCAACTCTGTGTCAAGGATTATCACTGGTGATTAGAGCTGTCTCTTAAAGTATGACTTAGAGTTCAAAAAGAAGGTTTTAGTAAAAGAGCCTGCAGCTTAGAAACCTGAAAGCAGTGCATCAGGTCAGAGTATGACTACAATGGGGTACAATGGAGGGTCAGAAGGCATCTGAGGGAGAACTGTCAATGAAAAATAATCTAATAATCTAATCTAATCTAAACTGTGGTCAGTGCTCTTGACTTGGTTCCCAACAGCTTCATCATCATCTTCTCTCAAATTAATGCAAATTGAATGGTCATCATGTGAACACACTTGGAGAGAATAAGTGTCACAGATGCACAAATGCAAGTGGTCAGAATGGCAGATGGATGCCCCTTTCTTGAGCCTGATTCTGCCAGAAGCTTCTTCCTGTTACAAGGGAGTTTTTTCTTCCGACAGTCACCAAATGCTTCCTCAAAGAGGGTTGTCTTACTGTCGGGGTTTTCTCTCTAATATTGTAGGGTCTTTACCTTATTGTGGTTGCAGTGGAGCTGGATAGGTCACTAGTCTATCATAGATCAACGCTGACTCTGACATTTGATATGTCCTTCTGTATAGTGCCATCGAAAGCACTACAAACAGAAAGTGCATTTTGACAATATACCAAAAAATGTGAAGCAATCTTACAAAACCAACAACAAAAATAAGTAAAGGCAGTAGAACTCTAATTGAATTCTGAAGTCCAACCTCTATAGGGACAGGTTAAAAATTCTGCTTAAAACAAATTTAAGCAGAAGAATGATTCAAAACTGTAGAAGTAATTTTCCAGTGACCACCAAAATATTACCATAACCAAGTAATATCTGCTGATGGATTGATGCGGAGAGCAAAATCTAATCCTCAAGGTGTTCTAAAGAAAAAGACTTGCCCTTGCTTATCTCTGGGGTCAGAGGAGGTCCACGGCCATTAATTTTAAATGAGTGGAATGGATTTGTGGTAATCGAAACCCAGTGGCTCCAGACAGCACTGGGACTTTGTGGTGTGAAGACCACCAAACGGCAGTGTGATAACTTAACCACTGAGCTGTATGAAGTGGAGGAAGTCAAGAAACTGATTTGGGTTTTCTGCTCCCCATGCACTATGAAAGTCTTAAGAGATACTGTAATGCATTAGAAATCTATTTGGAGGCATTCGAGCGTAACAGCGCCGAAGATGTCAGGTAAACTCGGGCTTTTGGTCAAAATGTTCTCCTTCTAATTTTAGGCTCTTTTTCTTAGACAGTTAAAAAAAAATTGCAACCTTATTAATCAATCAAGTTAGAATCAAAGTTGTCGGGTGCTTTGGTATGGAGGACGCTGATTTCTCATACCCGAGGGTTGGAATAAAATCTATTCCTGATGTTAAACCTGCTCAAACTTATGTGTTTAGACAGGGTGTGACAAAGTAGCCCCAAACATAACATTGGGGTTTTTTTGTTACCAGAATACTGTGGAGCTCATAAATGCTACTGTCAGCTTCCACCGTGTGAAAAAATGGTTTTGTTCGCTCTATTATTTTGTAGACTTACAATGTAAGAAAACATGCAGCTTGTTCTCAGCCTGCAAACTGTGAATGTAACAAAACACACTGAAAATAAGTGTTGCAAATTTTGCATATGCCACGATAAGGCAGCCTGTTATTTGAGACATTTCTGATGCATTGTTTTGATATCCATCCAAAAGAAAGAAAGAAAAAAAACAAACAGTTTTTTTATGACTTGCATCAGTGAAAAGAGGAAATCCAGATTACAGTTTTGGAGATGGATGCGACTACAGCTTTTGATATTAAATGGTAAAGAGCGTAGGCATTGAGCGGTTTGATACTTAATGATGTGCTTCTAGTTTATTTGTTCTATAAGAGCACATAAACACAAACTTTCCACTAGTTTTACCACTATGTGCATAACTGGAGGCAAATAAAAGAAAGAGCTGTTTAATATATATTTTCTACACATTTCATTTAAGTTTATGCTACATCTTAAATCAAGACATTCTCCGGAAGGATATCTGGATCTGGATTAAGGCTGAACCCTGATGACAACTTGGAGTCGATACGTATCGGTCTGTTTTGCTTGCTGAAATCCTTTCAATAACAAATTTGTTGTATGATTTTATCCTAAACAGAGTGCCTCAGCAGACCTCTTTTTTTTTAAAAATATTGAACTTGTGTTCACCCTACTTATCAGCACCAGTTGGATAAGCCTTTAGAGACTTGTAGCACTTCCTTTTTTTCTTTTTCTGGATCTGGATTACTTTGTGGTATTTTCTTTGAGAACACCAAAGCACCATCTCCTAATTCTTATTACAATTTGATTTATATATATGACATGATATATTAAAGACTGCAAAAGTTCATTCATTCTGTCTATCTTTCACTGCATCCTATTTCAGATCCAGGATGAGGCAGCTTGTCCTCGCCTTAAGCCTACCCCACCAGTCAGTGCATGAAAGGTGGAGTCCCATGTGTCTAGTCTGATTTGTGGTTTCTATTCATTTTTATATCGCTGAATGACAAGTTCTTTTGTAATGGGCCTATAATATATGTGTTTTTGTAAGCAGGAGGTAGTAACACAGTATTTTTCCAGATTAACAGGCACCACTTTGAGCTATGCAGCTCAAAGGCTATTACAGCAGTGCTCATTTCCTCCTACCTTGCTTTTTACTTAATTGAATCGGCCAGTCCCCATATCAGATATTCCTTAACGGAATACTGAAACCTATCCACCCTTTTCCTAATACCATTAGGGGAAGTGGGAGAGCAAGATGGATGCTTTAATCCTGCTGGTTCAGAGCACACAAAAGGAGAGCATGCCCTGCAGTCAGACATTAGCCACAACATTCACTGCTGAGCCACAATATTCTTCCGAGCAGAAGACTTGCCCTGTCACCGTCTGACCGAAAGCTACAATAACAACAGCTCATTTCCTGCAGACAACGTACCATGTAAATAACAGAAACTGTAGCTCATTCCGCTGCTTGTTAAATGGGAAAAGAAATAAATTACTGCAACACTTTACACTTTGCAGCACCTTATTTCCATGATGTCTGCTACAGTAGTTTACGAGCCCACGGGGGTCCAGAAGCAGTACATTTACGCCATCTGTTCATGAACCTGGCACATACACAGGAATGCATGTCCAATTTGACACAATGTTGATGCAGATGAATGAGGTCCAGGCAGGCCCCTTGCTGCTGAGGTATTCTTATTTCCCAACCTATTTTCTGCTGTGTCAAACTGCAGCTAAGCTAAGGTGAGGTCCATTATTTCTGGCCAGCTCAGGCACAAAGTAATCCTCTTATTTGGGAGGTCAGCGCCAATCATTATACAGAGGGGTGCCATTACAGTGTACACTCCAGTGAGCTGATTTTCCCCTTACATAAATATATGACTCAAGGGACTGCTCTTATTCCCCTCTCTAATTTATCCCTGCTGCTTCTACTTTTCTATCATCCTCCCTTTTTCTCTCTCTCAACTTTCCTCTCTTATCTATGACCTTCTGAAGCTTCCTCTTTTTTTTTCTTTTTTTTTTGGTTTTTACCTTTTCATTTTTCACTCTCCCACACTTTCAGCTAACATCCATCTTTTCCCACCCTCATTTTTTTTTCAGGATGCCCAGAGTGGCGTATAATTGAATCTGCAGAGAATGCATGAGCAGGAACAATTAGCTCAGTCACTCAGAATGTGGATATAGCTGTACAGTAGGATAAACAGAATAATAAAAAAGGATAGAAAGCCGGAAGATAAGCCTGAACTCTATGGGCGCCAGAACAAAGGGAAACACATAGCTCGCAAAGTACACACAATTTTGCTCCCACCATCGGCTGACAAAGATGGGATAAATTCATTTTGCATCGCTTGCATGGTCTTTACAGACATACTGTCCTGCTTACCAAGCACATGACCGCTATGTCATGAAACTCTTCAAATTACTGATCTCATGTTTGTTTGTTGGTGTGAAGTGGAAGTAAAATTGTAGGAGAGAAAGTGAAATTTAAGAGGTGTTCAGGGGGAAACACCTTGTTGGTGTCTCTGAGACTATAATGCTCAATTTTAACATTTTGAAGGAAAATCCCCTAAAATACGAAACAGTTCACTCAGTTATTTGGCTGATCGTGCCAAATAAAGAGGTACCACAGACATTAGATTGCATTTGGGATAAAGTGATAGACTGAGTGAATAATACTGCAATTCATAATGTGATTGATTTTCAAAGCGCTGATCCTCTATTGGGGTAATTTTTACTATTTTCAGCAGACTGACCTGACTGTCTTCAATTTGTCGACTTCTGTTCTGTCACTATGCAAACCTCAAGTCTGCCTGGCTGCTTGTTAATACTGCAGAAACTTGCTTTGTTCCTGAATCTGGAAGGACGAGTAGATCACGAGTAGGTTTAAAGAAAACCTTCAGAAGCTTTAGAAAGTTGATGGTCATACCTTCTATGACATCTTGTCATATACCATTTCTTGGCATCAAATATTCAAAAAAAAATGTTAATAATAAACGTATAAATGTAATAATGCAATAATAAAAGTTTTTTATATCTTATACGGTACCATGCAAAAGACTTGAACAACCCTTAATTTGGCAGGGGAACTGAGAAATGGTGCAGCAATTTATTGAAACCCATAAATATATGAAAATGCAATATAAAAATACTTTATATAACACACAAAAAGAGTTCGTATGACTTTGTTTGTATAACACGCTTGAAAGCCAATATTTGTTATGAGGCCCTTATTTCTTCAAGAGGGCCTGAACTCTCTTATGCAAGCTATCTTGTAATTTCTTTAAGTAGTTCTCAGAAATACTTCTCCAGGCTTCTTGAAGAAGAGTCAAAGCTCTTCTTTGGAAGTTGGCTGCCTTTTGATCCCACACTGCATCAAAAATGTTGAGGTCCTAGCTCTGGGGAGGTCAATCATTGAGCAACTGTCATGCTGAAAAATGAAGTGGCTGCCAATCAGCCTCATGACGACATGATAATGTTACCTGATACTTTTTTTTACGACATCCCCAACACCACTGGCTGAAATGCAGCCCAAATTTTGCTGATCATTCCCTAACACCTGTTGCCTCTGAGTTTCGGTGTAATTTGTACGTTTCTTGTGTAATTTGGCAGATCTCAGCATGTTTTCCCTCTTTTCCTTCCCCAACAATGGCTTTGTTGCAGACACCCTTCCACTGAAAACATTTCTGATGAGGCTTCAGTGAATAGTAGATGGGTCAACTTCAGGCCCAGGTCCTATGTCACATCTTTGATGGATCTTTTACTGCAAACATTTTAGATTATACCCTTTTGGGAATCACATTGTTGGTTTAAAAGTATTTTTACAACATGCTGCTGGTTCTTTGTTGTCTGTTATGTACTGCTTGATCCCTTGAGTTAGGTGACTTTTTCAATGTATGAAAGGCTCATGGGTATGTTTGTGCCAATGTACAAAGAAAAAAAACTTTGAAAGACCGTCAGAAAGCCTGGAGAACTGTTGCTCAAGATCATTTTAAAACATTAAAGCAAGTCTGGCTCATTGGAAGCAAAATATAAAGAAATAAAACCTGACTCAAGACTTTTACACAATACTGTACTTCAACTATGTATCTCCTGAAAGTTCCCATCCTAAAAGACTAAAGGTATGGGCTGTATTTTGGGCTGGGGAGCTCCTTGCTGGACAGATCCATAAACACTAGCTGATTTATTTTTATAGCCTATGTGGTTTAACAGCATGATAACATTTTTTTATTGGCAGAAACACCATCTACATTGCTCAAATCACCATCACAGATGGGATGGCAGTCTGGGTCAAAACCACAAACTAACAACAACCCCTCGGTCCTCCTCAGACGGTAAAATAAGTGCAACAAACCATATCTCCGCTGAATTTATATTATGTAAAATGGTCCAAACAAAAATAGACAATTTTCTTCTAGGGAAAGAAAAGCAAGAGGAGTGGGGGGGTTCCTCTGTCCAAAAATATATATTTCTACTTTGTGTGGGGCTGACACTAGCAAAGATGGGCCGTAAATAGTTCATAAACACCAATTACCTCAAGAAGTGGGCATAAAGAAAAGAGCAGCCATTTCAGCCAATTATGAGGTTTCTCTCTCAAAGGGCGAAGAAAGATGACTCTTCTCTTTCAAGCCTCCCACTGAAAGGAGAAACCTCTGTCATGTTTTGGAGCCTCAATAATGTTTCCCTCCACCTTCATGTCAAGGATGAAAGGCCCCAAATGTCCTTTGAGTGAAAGCCCCAGAGGACTTAACATGCATCAATAACATTTCCATCCTTGAAGATGTTTGAGGGGGACTACACATAATCTTCCCACAGACTTTGAGGCTCTGCTCACTTCCTGAGACTTTTATTTACCCCAATCTCAAAGGTCCTTCCTCGCTATGCCAGAGATGGAGATAGAGAGAAAGAGAAAGAAGACCAAAAGGAAACAGAGGGAGGGAAAGGCAGAGACAGACAGCACATTGTGCTGAGTGTCGCCTGCTTAAAATAGGACAGCTGCCTCTTGAAGGAGCCATCATTCTTCATAGGGGTAGCCTGTCTTCATTTCCACCCTCGGCAAAGCGCACGGGGCTTAACACACTTACGTCTGAGGATTTGCTGCACTTGAAGGTGGCAGCAATTCCCCAGACTGCAGGAGGAGGGAGCACTGCAAAGCCACACGCACAAAGAAAAAAAGCCAACTGCTTTAGAAGTTGAGCAGAAGCAATATCCTGACCTTCCTGTCCACAATCATTACCACAAATTATATTTGGATGTGTTTGTGAACTCAACTACAGATTTTCCATTTATAATTAAAGTATATTTTAAGAATGATTTTGTTATTTGGCTTTTATTGGACAGTTTTCAAGTAAAGAGGAAAAAAAAAAAGCTAAACAAGTACGAGTCTGCAGTGGATTCCCTATAGAGAACAACAATGGTATGCATTCGAGAGGGACAAAACCAGCACAGGGAAAGCTCTGGGAAATGAGGGCTGTTTTTACAGTCTAAATAAATTATGAAGCAATTTGGAGTCTATTTTTGTTCTACTTGCACTGTAGGAAATGAAAAGCATTGAAGCGAAAAGTTCCTCACTTGAATGCTGAAATCAATGAAGTAATGCCAAGTTCCCGAGAAGTTTTAAACATAAATTTCGCTCCCTAATTTGTCCAGTGATATATCAGTGCAGCGCTTGCTTGCATTTCCCTCATTTCCAGCCCCATTGTTCTGCATCTTTTATGTGCAGTAACTCAGTTTAATCAATATGGCAAAGAGCACAACAAATCAAAGCCAAATTCAGTAAGTAAGTGAGGAATTTTTTTTTTTTAATCACACACAGATTAAGCTTGCCATAAATTATTCATCCGGTGGGTCGACCCCTGTCCAAACTGTCCCCGAGACATCGCATTTCGAGATGAGGTAGTTGGCTCCGACCCAAAGCAGAATCTTTAATTGTCAGCTTTTGCTGTAAGTAGCCATGTTCAAATGAAGGTTACAGGTATGACATTCAGCTACAAAGCAGCGATTATGAAGAAAAGGTTAGCTGCTTGCAGCGGCCGGTCGCTCAAAATGACACAGTGAGTCATCGGCAGCTGGGCGGTTAACAGCGGCGATGGGGATAGCAGAAGAAATATTATTTGTGTGAGTTAATTAAAGAGCATGATCAATAGACACCTCACACACTCTCTACAATGGCAGGAGCACTAAAGGCAAGCACGAATCCCTGACTGCCCTTTTACTTGCTTCAACTGAGAGTGTCAGAAGGTAATTCAGAGAAGACATTCAAGTAAGTAAAGCACTTGCCTTTAAAATTTGGGGACAGTGGTCACTCCTGATATCCTTTCACAGTGGACTGATAGAATGACCTAAAAAGAACAGTGAAATGGTAGGTTCTTCACAACCCAGTGGTCCCTTTGAAGAGGGATGATATCTATATCTGTACTCCGAGTAAGGCTAATGAGCTCGTTGACATTTTGCCCTGTGGCACCTCTTGGCACTAAGTGCAAAAAGTATATAGCTTTGAACCACTACTTAAATAAGCCAAAACATTTTCCGCTTTCACTTTCAGCTGGGGTTCACGTCCGGTGGTGTAGAATCAGAACACGTACGAAAAGGGAATTTTTTACATTTTATTTTGGCAACACGACTGACAAGTCGATCATTTTCCAAACTGGCGATAAAATGAAAATCGGGCCAGATAATAATAAGAATGTCAGAAAAAAAATAATAAACAGACATGGTCCTAACCAGCCCGTGAACACCATATTGCGAGGCAAATTACTGCTGAGATGACTGCACTGCCAGATGTGCCTCTCACACTGCAGGATCACAGAAAAAAAGGAAGCATATGCTCCACTCTGAAGATAACTTAACTGGTGCAGACCTCCAGTAAGCCGATTGAGAGAATTCCCCAAGCATGTATGGCCTACTTCATACAATATGGTGAGGGTGTGCTTGGACAACAATGATGAGCCAACATGAGTCATATGACGGTCTGTGATAAATTAAACAAGAATGCATGGCGCAATATATTGTAGCAGATCAAGGGAGCAGGCAGGGAGTATGACACATACCCTGTGACGCTTCAAAGATCCAATTTGTCTTGGGCTGTTAGGAGTTGCAATAGTATTAGATGTTTAACCAGGTGGCATAGGCACGGGCAATTTGGCAGTTTTTGCAGCTTTGTTTAAAGCTGTTCAGGTGATAAATTCCAGCTCCACAGTTTCAGTCACTTGGACAAAGTGTGTTGTCTGTAAAGGATGAACACCAGTAAACTTCCACCTCTTACATCTAATGTTGAGACTGAATACAAAAAAAAAGTATGGATTAATTGCATATTCATCTCGGATTGTTTCTGCCATATGTGCCTTATTCTGCGCATATGTGAGATCAATCCACTTCAGCCTCGCAGCACCGGTATCAGATGGAAAAGGGAAATTTTGCGAGCCCAGGTTGGTTTTCCTCATGGAGAAATAATCATCCAGCAGTCCAACATGGATATGCATTTATCACCGGAATATTCAATCTCAAGGGAACAGCAGCAGGTCTGAGAGTTCTTTCGTACTGCTTCCTGTGATAAGCAAGACGCACACACAGGCAAAACACAAGATGGCAAAGAGATGACAGTCAGATCTTTGTGCTCTGGAAATGCTCCACCAAGCCCGACCATTGTAGGGTTCCCTGCGAATTGTGCGGCCTCTCCAATACTCTTCACAAGTTTGTTTGTTGCCTCCTTGCAGAAGTGGTTCATCCACAGCAAATATACATTCATGCATTAATATGAAATATTAGTAATATCCAGACTTATATTGTTATATTGTGACTGCAGATATGAGTCTGTTATCCAAGATACTAGCTGCACTTTGGAACCGACATTCCTACGCACTGTATATGACTTGTATGACTTGGAGGTTTTCACTGTTTTCAGCTCTCAATACTCCAACTAATAAAGCACCCAAAATATGAAATAACAGCCCAGTGATTCATTTGTGAGATAATCACCACAGCAGAAAACAAAAAGCTCACAGAAACAACAAATGAACACATTGATTTTCTTTAACAGTTCTTACAGTTGACTCTGTGTTTATGACAGACATCTGTTTTCTCACAAAGCTCTCACACATTGTTTCTCACTTTCTTTTGTTATCCAAAATGGAGATATGTACAAACACAAACGGTGGAAGTCCAAAATCCCCTTTTTTCAAAATCATGTCCACACTGACGTCACCTCTGTTGATGAGGCACTGAGCTAGTAGCTAAACCTTTTAGTGCATCTATTGTATTCAGAGGTATTTTTTGAAAATAATACTTCTGTGTAAAACTTGTGTGTGTGTGTGTGTGTGTGTTTCTAAAAGATAAACATATCTTCGTTAAATCTTAGATGAGATTAGAAACAGGCAGATCTGACTGAAACACCGAGAAATGCTACACGATCATATGCCACAAAGCAGGCCTGCCCTAAAGCATACCCTACATTTATCATCCTTCTGGAGACTAAAGGCTAGGACTGTTTACAAAATGAACATTGTGTTGTATTAAACAACACTTTAATGCATAAGACGTTATACTCTACGGGAAAGTGTTTATTCAAGTAAGCAACAAGCTCATATTCTCACAGTTTTCTGTTAACAGACTAGAAGAGTCACCCTATTAAACCTGCAGGTTTACTCGGTTCACTTTTTAAGACCCAGAAGCTATATCCACATTTATATACTACCTATTGCTGAAGGTAAAAGGTAAAAAAGGTAAAGAGACTTGAGCTTCAGTCAGTTCTAACTTGTTTGTTCTGTTGTTGAGCTCAAGTAAAAGACTGAAGTACCCATACATTTAACCCATAGTGTACTGCAGACAGCTGAAGACCAGAATGAAGGTGAGTCTTTCTAAAGAGAGATATTTATCAATAACTTTCATTATCGTGGCACTGTAGATAGTTCTATATTGATCTGTTAGTATAAGTTTGAACAGGGGATGGTATGGTTCAATAAGTTATTTGACATCGTGACCTAATGTTTGCTGATTTATTGATCAGGTTTGAGACCTCAGTATTATTTCAATTTTTGCAACTATCTAGTTTCTGTTTGTTTTTGTTTTTTTTGTTTTTGTTTTTTTTTTTCATGGGGCACAAATCTGTAA
>VUQG01015003.1:31838-49253 GCA_015106755.1 Etia nguti
TTTTGTTTTTTTTTTGTTTTTGTTTTTTTTTTTTTTTTTTTTTTTTTTTTTTTTTTTTCATGGGGCACAAATCTGTAAATCTGTTGTAATTTTTTCACGGATGGAGTTATTTTATAGCTTTGGAGCACAAAGATATCATAACCATCCATAACCTAATGAACAAAGCTCTGATTGGCTGATTGTTGTACACGATGATGGCGGCTGCAAAACAATCACCGAAAACACTGGTTACGTGGGCAACGTTTCAGCAGCTAATGATAAATACAAGTGTGGTGTGATCAGTGCACTTCCAAATGAATATTGCTGGGGTCTAATCAGGTTTGAGTGGCTGAAGTCAATGGGTCATTTTTAATTTGCAATTTCATACTATTGAAAAAGTCCCATCAAGTAACTTGCAGCCAGCTCGCCGCCGACAGGCTGTGGATGGTGGAACTTGGCTGAGTTTAACGAAGGTTTCAGATTTATATGAAACTAATGGGCTTCTGCTAGCATGCCTGTTAGGTTGAAGTACTTTTGTTGGGCTGGTATTTAGCTTTTTGAAAAGTCAATTAATTTTTTTTTTGTGAATCTGGCTCAGCTCATCTGGCTGTCTGTTAATTTTTTTCCTTTGGTCATGCTCATCTCGTAGACAAAGAGATGTTGACTGCAGGCACTCAGTGTGTAGAAGCAGCCAGAATGAGCAACGCTGACTGTCACAGATGCTGCCAATCGCGGCTGTCCACACAGAGACTACTGTACACCTGCCATTCTGGCATATTCTGGCATCCTACTCTAATTCAATTTACCACTCAAACCCATATCAGAGGCTGTCACATATCTTCTCAGCTGAGAGGCAGTTTCATCAAGAAGGGTACTGTAGAGGCTGTTGGAGGAATGTGTGTACGTGTCGCTAGTAGTTGAAAAAATCCTGGATTTGTGGGAAATCTACCGTCGGCTTTCACTGCAAAACAGGAGGAAGGGGGTAATATTGAACAGCTTTAAAGTGCTACTTACAAAAGCATTAAGATCGCAGGAATTGATAAAAACAATATGACTCCTGCTTCTTTTGTTTAGGGAAGAATAAAGAACCGAGGAACTGACCGCTATAATTAATGAGGCTTTCTAAGGGCATCACAATTAGCTTGCAGATGGTTGAGTAAAGTTTGTTTTATTACAATTAACCAGTTAAATTTATAGAGTAAGTGGGTTATTAGAAAATTCTCATAGACATTTTGTACAAGACTGCTCAGGGAAAAGCGCAAAGTTGAAAAAGACTATTGAAATTTAAAGCACGGCATTGTGCGGAGCAGTGTATTCAATGTGGTCTTCTGTGATAATGGGGTTTAGGCAGTGACTTGGCAGGGTGAGGGGTGACTTTGGAGGGGAAGTGAGAGCAGTTGGCCGGCACTCCCCTGGACGAAACACTGTCACTCGAGAGCTTAAATGACAGTAGAAAACATTCTAGAAGCTGCATTCATTTAAACATAAACTACTGTAAATGTCCAGATCATGGAGGAATATTGAGGCAAGGTATCTGTGTGTGTTTGTGCTGAAGTTTACATAATACTTGAGGAATCTGTATTCTCTCCTCGGAGGAAAGTTAAGTCTTTCTCGTGGGATTGCTGTCACAAGTCAAGCAACAAGTGCTGGAATCTTGCCTTGGGAATGTCCTGAAGGCTTGCAGCTTACTCATCTGACATTCTTGAAATCACACAATAGAAAGGAGGCAGGCAAGCCCAAAAAGATGGTACCCGCACATCAAGATCAACCTCAGAGAAGGTGCATATGTGAACTGTCAATATGCTTCAGTGTGATGAGAACCCACTGGAGCCTTTCACAACAGCTGCTCGTATGTTCAAACTTAGTTGAGTCCTAATACAAGTAATATACTGCTACACTTATAATTAGTGATTAAATATGAGCTTCACCACACGATGTTGTGCACATCAAGATTTGAGTTGTTAGTAAATATTTACACCCCCGTAACTGCCAGGTGTTACTGCTGTGCAGCAAACACTTCCAAAAGACAAATCTAACGTTACCCTGCTAATTAAAAAACTCATATAGAGTGATGTGGGAAGGTCTGTTGCTGCTGATGGTTGGTCCAATCAATCCAAAGACTGCTTGATTATGCATTGAGAGACATGTCACTGAAGGACAACCAGAGACAGCCAGAAACTTACAGTAGATTTGAGTGTAGTGGCTGCTGTGCCCAACATTTGCAGCCAACTAATCAGAATATAAAATGAAGTGAAGCAAATAGGATGCTGCAAAATACTTTTTTCCATTTCATAATCAATAATTCATTCAGATTTAAGGTTGAAGAAGACACACACACACACACAAGCAAACCAGCTACTTTCTAAATACACACATCAATATTTTTTCTTATATTTATAATTTATCAGGTATATTCTTCACAAACTGAATGCTTCCTATAAATGATGTACTATTAAAGTAGCATTTGTACATATATGCTTTATATAGACACTTTACACTTACAAGACACGTCAGTCAACAATTATGATGTAAACCTAATTCTTTGGCGTGAATGTGATTAAAACAAGTTCCTTCATTCACACAATTTGGAAGCACATGACATGTTTAGTACTGTAAGTTATCTGTGATTGGTTAATTATATTATCATGCATGTCACAGCATCGCAAGTACTAAATCAGAACGGCAAAGCCGGATAAACACATCAAAGCATTTTAAATGCATTGATGTTGGAGGCACAAAATGCTTATTAAACCCTATTTTAATTCAGCATACTGAACCAGCCGCTTGACTAACTACAGTGTTAAGATGCACAGTGTGACTAATCCATATTAATCCAACATGACAGCTGGAAGCTCTCCAAAATCAATACCTCTGATTGATTGCTGTCCAACTTGTAGTGCTAGAGCTTATACTCCCAGAAAATGACCACCCAAAAAAGAAAGCCAAAATGGTTCAGCCATGTATCATAAAAGACAGATTTTCTGTTAATCACTGTAAATGTAGATGAATGCTCTAATGCAATGTCGATTGGATAAACATTAAGCTTCTGTGATCCTAGTGAGCCTAGTGCTTTCAGCTCAACAATTATCGTTTAGTTTCATTTTCTGACTCCTGCATCCAGATCACATGATCCCGTTCCCTGGGTACAGCACACACAGAGACTTCCTCAAACACGATGACATTTCCCTGGCGTCCTACTGGTCTAAATCTGACACCTGTCACGTTTGTTTCCTGGGTGTAGCTGGTACAGGGATAAAATGGAAGCATTAAAACTGAAAATGCCTTTCACATTTTCACCAATTCTTGGCAGCCCAAGTCGTTGCGCCATAAAGTTTGTCCTAACTCGTACAAAACACAGTCGTCTTTCAGCCGCTATCAACGCTATCAATCGGCAATGATTTTGGGCTAAAATTTTGGGCCCTTTTGATGGATACATTTGCTGCGTGCCCACTTAAATTTGTTTGGCAGCTTTAGAAAATGCAGCGAGTTTGGTGTGCAAACATATTGTGGAAATCACTGGCTTTCAACTGGCAAAGCACGAAATAACTGCCAAGGCCATTTGGGGAGCCTTCTGTTTGCAGACACAGGAAGGAAGCAACAATCTGAACGCACCAGCAAATAATGCTTGTTGTGCATTTCAGCAGAGATCAGGACCCCATTCCATTTACATGGTTTGTAATTGTATCAGCTGAATGCTCATAGGTGTCCGGGCATCTATTATACTGATCACTTACTTATCCACTTAAGAGCTAATGACTAAATAAATAGGGTGGTGTTTCTATATTACACCATAAGCCAATAAAATTATTGAGTAAATAACCATCGTTAGACAATAAAAAAACTATATTTCAATGTTAAACATTGTTTATGTGCAAACATTTCATTCAAAGTGATAATTACCAAGTGGTCAATAGTTCTCAGTGTTGATTAACATACGAATTAGTTACGAGGGTCAAAAAAGTATTCATCTGTCTTTTAATGTACTTGAGGCTAGTCGTCATTGTGTGAAAATCATTGCTGGTGTCAATACAACAATTAGTTCTGAAGCATTTTTATACATCCCAGAGACAGACATTAAAGCTGGGAGAGCTATCTGACAGCTTTCTCAGCAGAACAAATGACAAGAATGAAGAAAAGACAGTTTCAACAATGGCCACCTAAAGTAAAAAGTTTGCAAATCATTTAAAACATGGAGGATTTATTTAAAAAGTATATTCTTATTTTGAATGTGAAAATTTGCCCCAATTACTTAAATTTTGTAATTAAAAAGTACTGGAGCGTCTCATCTAATGAGGTTACTCAGCAACAAGTCAGTCAACAAATGACTGGGTATAAAAAGAGCCTTTGAAGATGAACTGGAGGAAGACTGCATGGGCAAATTAACAATTAAAGACTAATCCCATACCAAACCAGCTTCCTAATGTATTCCAACAGCATGGCTGTGTGCTAAAGTACAATTAATAAACTGACTTGCCTGCAGTCCAGACCTTTCGTCAGTTGGAATCATTGTGAAACATCATACATCCACAGATACTTGGATGCAAGTTGAAGCCAAGCTTTATGTATCAGTGACCATCAGAGTTATAGACCAGGGCCACGAAGAATGGCAGCCTAATATCCAGCAACCCTGTAGATGTGTGCCTCCTCTTTTTTTTGTCATTACTCCCATCTGTTTCCCACCAACCAGTGTCAACAACTCGAACAAATGTAAACTTGACATCTAAACAGCCACTTAGTCCTCAACTCTACCAGACTGAAGGGGCTTATTTGTGAGAGCAGCAACATCCATTGCTTCCCCCTTGGAGAGCTACCTGCCAGCAATCACACTTTCTCCCTGTGCCACAGATGTCTCCAGATGCAGCGCTGTCCTTGAAATGCAGTAACAACACCCTGTCTCACGAGCCAACATGTGCCAGCAGCAGAGAAACTTAGATGGAAGAAATGAGGCTCGTGGTGACATTTTTCCTGAAACCTGCAATCTACCTCAACTATGATGGCCGTGTGTGTGCTTGCGTCTAGACTCAGGGGAAATAATTTTTGTTTTAATGGCAGTAGAAAACTATTTCACATGACCCATTTGACAATTGAGTAAATTGGCTGGTTTAGGGCCCAAACTTAACTGACAGATAATCCAATCCAGGTAATTATGATCATACTGGGACTGTGCTTGTCATAATTCAAAAACCACAAAGCACTGCTGGAGCTCACATGTGCAAGGACATCTTGGAGAGCACATATACTGTGATACGCATATATTTTATAACATGAGCAAATAATATCTTTGTCTCTGCATATGACTTCCATACTCACGGTTACATTTTTCCAGATTAGATTAGTGTAGTGTTCCCTGAGAGTAAGTCCTGGGAGACACAAAAAGCCCACAAAAAGTTCTTATACTCATTAGCTTTAATACTGCAACTGGACTCAGCATGTCCGAAACAGTGATAAAAATTTAGGAACAAGTAAACAGGCTTTTCCGCTGTGAGTGCTCTGCTTTTATTTTAATAAGGTTCTTCACTACATGAAGTTGGACACAAGCTGACACATCTAATTTAACTTGAGCTTGGCTTCTGAAAGTATGCAAAAATCACACAGAGTCCTGTGGTCGATCTCATTTGCACCACAAGCCAACCGCATCGCTGCTCGAGAGTTTGCTTGGCAGCTGATTGAGACACCTTTAGGTGTTATTCTAGGTTCTGAGTTGGATTGATAGATTTCACAGCACAGAAAACAAATAAAAAGATGCAAATAAAAACCTGTGAGAGAAACCTTAATTGCAAATTTAGGCTAAGGGAAAAGTGTGTGGCGATGGAATGGGAATGAGAAATGGGAATACGTGTTAATCAATGAGTAGTTCAGTTTAAGCCAGTTGTGAAGCTTACCTTCTGGGAGCAGCAAGCAGGTGCGATTTCCAGCATACTTTAAAGAATAATGAGTCTTGTGAATGGATATAACAATCACCTTAAACTAAACTCATGAAGTAAATGAGATAAAGTATAGAAGTACAGAAGTTACAAGACTGTAGGTACCTTGAAATGTGCAAGGACAAAACAATGTCACTATTCCAAAGACCAAATACCTATATAAAGGTGGAAAAGCAGGTGTAACATTAAACATTAAATTAAGCTTGTTTTCTCTGTTTTGGGTCCAAATTCCACCTTCTTCAGGTTCTCTACATGCTTAGCCAAGAAAAAAAACGATTATCTGCGACTCAGTTCAAGTGAAATTAAAGTTTTCAAATTTTAGCTGCCTTCTTCCTTCACACCTCTCTGTGTTGAAGATGCTCACATGTCCCGCTCAGTAATAGTGAGTGAAGTGATGAAGTATATCTTTTAAGATTTAAGCTTCAGTCTTTGAATCAACCTGGAGTCCCCTTTGCATGTATTTTAAAGAGAGAATGAAAGCAGTTATCTTAAAAGCAAACACGTCCTTTTAGCCTTAAAAACAAAGTGGAGCAACAAAGAGATAAGGACAGCAAACCACCTTAAGTGTGATGCCATAGATTTGACCCATACACCGGTGAATAATCACTGTAGGGCCTCCATAAGCCTTTTAGAAGGCCTGAACAAATTTTGCTCCCCTCACTCCACCCCATAATAATCCTGTTTGTCCTAGAGACAACTGTAAACTGTCTGCATGAAGGGCATTAAAATGAAGCATATTTACAGGTAAAAGCCGTAGCTACAGTCAAATTCAGACCACGTGTAACAGGTAACCACTGTAGTTTTATGCCACTTAGCACAACTCGTTATTTCAAATTTAAGTAAGCTAACGTGAAGACAATCTCCAGGTGTAATGCAGTGCTCAGCTCTTCTACTAAGAAAACTTGAATGCACTGATCCGCTGGAACAGAATCTCAGTATAAAGTCAGTTTTAATAAGGAGCGCTAGTTACAGAGCAATTCAATCTGATCTTTCTTTTACATTTAATAAGCTTGAAAATGGAACTGATTGATATTTCCATGTACACGCGTCTACTCTAGACTCTGAAGTTGACTGAGAGTTAATATACACTCACAAGGGACTTATTAGGTACACCTGTTCAACTTTTTTTTAACACAAATGTCAGTTAATCACATGGCAGCAAGTCATTTAGGTATGTAGACATGGTCAAGATGACCTGCTGAATTTCAAATGGAGCATCAGGATGGACAAAATGATGATTTAAGAGACTTTGAACGTGCCATGGTTGTCGGTGCCAGATGGGCTTGTCTGAGTATTTCAGAAACCGCTGATCTACTGGGATTTTCCCACTTGACCATCTCTAGGTTTTACAGAGAATGATCTGAAAAAGGCAAAATGTCCAATGAGTGGCAGTTCTTTGGATGAAAAGATCAGAGGAGAACGGCCAGACTGCTCTGAGCTGATCGGGAGGCAAAAGTAACTCAATTAAGCACTTCGAACAAAAAAAGGCAAGCAGCAGAAGACCGTACCAGGTGCTACTCCTATCAGCAAAGATAGTAAGGCTAGTGTTCATGAGGACTCACAAAATTGCACAACAGAATATCTGAAAAATCGTTGCCCTGGCATGATGAGTCTCACTTTTTGCTGGGGCGTTCAGATGGTAGTGTCCGAATTTGGAACAAGCAACACAAACATATGGATCCATCCTGACTTATATCAAAGGCTGCTGGTGGTGTAATGGTGTGGGGGGTATTTTGTTGGCACACTTTGGGCCACTCTGTACCAACTTAGTGTTTAAATGCCACAATCAGTCTATTCAATTCAATTCAATTCAATTTTGTTTATATAGCGCCAAATCACAACAACAGTCGCCATCAAGGTGCTTTATATTGTAAGGTAGACCTTACAATAATACATACAGAGAAACACCCAACAATCATATGAAACCCTATGACCAAGCACTTTGGTGACAGTGGGAAAGAAAAACTCCCTTTTAACAGGAAGATACATCCGGCAGAACCAGGCTCAGGGAGGGGCGGCCATGTGCCGCGACTGGTCTCTACCTATATAGGGATAATGACAAAGCTCAAGTCATCTCAACTAGGATCTTGAACATGGCAATGAACTCACTGTATTCAAATGTCATCCACGGTCACCAGATATCAGTCCAATCTTTAGTGAAATGGGAGACCTAAATTTTGCATGTACAGCTGACAAATCTGCACTTGACTGCATGATGCTATCATGTCAATATGGCCCAGAATTTCTGATCTCTTTCCAGCACCTCGTTGAGTCTTTGCCACAAAGAATTTAGACAGTTGTGAATGCAAAAGAGATCCAAACCGATACTAGCAAGGCGCACCTAAGCAAATTACTAGTGAGTGTATGGCCAAATCTCAAATGAAAGAATACCGATCGTCTTCCAAAGATACAAGCCAATATCTATTGTGTTTTCATGCACCAACTGTCAGCATCTTTCATATACGCCAGCCAAAATCCCTAATTATTGCTGTTTGTCAGAAATTCTGGCTCAGTCTCAAAGTTGCTTACATTTAAAAGGAGTGGAACTTCAGAAACCCAGAAAAAGTCTCAAGCTGTAACAGAAATAGAGAAGAAAGAGTAAATATGAGAAACAGTTTGTATGAAAGGAAGGAAGAAGAGAGTGAAGCCACCCCTTGGCCAGAGTCAATACAGATCTTAGTAAACATAAATAGTCTTGGATCTGTTACATCCACACGCAGGCAGTTCACAAGAAAACTATTGATCAAATCCCACCAAAGGCAGAAATACAGAATAGATAACAGCAGAATTACAGAGAAAACCTAACTCAAACTTTCAAATTTCCAAGCTTTCAGTAGAAAAAAAAGAGAATAAATATATAATTATGATTATAATGGGACCACTAAGAACGTTCAATCAAAGGCTGATTTTCTAAGGGCTAAACCTGTAAAACAGACAGTGTGACTCAAAACATTGTCTATATTCTGACTGATGCATAAAACAACAGAGGCTCAAACTCATGAAAAGCGAGAGGTGAGACGAGTACGAGATAAGTAATCAATTACGAGGCTGAAGTCAAAATTATCACTGAAAATAGGGTAAAAATGTGATGTGTAAAAGCAAACACTGAGAAGATGAAATTGTTGTAGATAATAAAAACATCCAATTATGACTGAAAAACATTATTTCAAAATTAAAAGATGAGCAAATGTCTGGGATGTTAACTTTCTAAGAAGGTTTAGCAGACAGTGAAACAAATGACGGATTGACTTTGTATCCGCAAATGTACATTATTACCCTCCTGAACTAACAGCCTTTGATCAGAATAGCACACACACACAAATGCTGCAGACTTATATTGCAAGGTTAGAGGGACTATCACGGAGTACAAAAGGTTTGCATGAATAAGCTTGCTGGCTGGCAGATGATGAGACATGCATATCATTGCCATGAAGATACACATAAATGCTTGCCTGTACCTGATGCCCCAGTGACACTTGTGATATTTTAATAGGTCATACCGGTGTGTAGAAGCCATCCCATTTTCATCTTTGATAGTTTTCCAAAACTTTTCTTTTACCTGATTTAATTAGATCCTCTTTCCCCTAACAATGAAATCTTCCCTGTGCCACTTGGATTGCAGCACAGCCCTAAAAACCTGATCGATACACCCCGTGCTTGCAATCGGAGAAGTGTACTTTTTATGAATTTTTGCACCCTTTTTATCCCTAAATATCAGCACCCACGAGCTTTCGTTCACTGAGGCAAAAAGGTTTGCTTTTTTTTAACTTCAACCAAAATGTGCTGGGCTTGTTTGGGTGTTGATTTGGAAACTTGCGAATTTTGTGGTGAGAATGCGGGAAAGGTCATAAAGGGCATATTTACAGAGGTCTTACTGCAGAGTGCAACAGTTCTCCAACACTCTAAAGAATACAACATCTTACTGAAGGTCTTTTTAATGAAACACGTTTTTAAAAATTTGCTTTTCGAGCACTCTTAAGAGCATTTCTCCAAGAAAGTGTTTTGTTGCTTCCATATCTCAATTTGACCTACCCCCAGTCCCATGAACTGTGAACTTTTTAATTATATTATGAAATAAAAAAACAAACTGATTTTTTTTTTCAACATTTGAGACATCATTTTGACAAAATCATATTTCAGAGTTCTACGCCCGTGGCTGATAATTGTTGGGACAAGGTTTTGAGGAGTCTTATAAAGATTTTACAAAGAATTTATTAAGACTCTTTAAAACAATGAGTTAAATGGGATAATTTTGAGACCTTGGCAAACGTTATCTGAGGGCTCAAATGTCTTTTCCTCTTAAAAATAATAGTAAAAACAAAAACATTTTTTTATACTAACTTAAATTTTCAATGGGACGGGAAGACTTACCACTGTATATCAATTAACTGTTTTTGACTGACACATTTTTTGTGAAGAGCCATGCAACAAAGCTATTTTTTTGTAGCGTGACCCAAAAATGTGCCCTTTTTCACCATTAAAATTTCATGATGCAGCTGGCGTAACTTCTGTGGTCCTCGGTATCCTTAAATCCACCGTGTACAGGTCACTGCTAGTGGAACTCCTAATGATTCTCTAGCTAATCCTCTGTAGAGTCTCCTACTTCCTTCAAAGCAGCCCCCGTCAAAAGAGACAGCCCCTAAAATGTGACACAGCCACGGTGTGATGAAATCTAATGGTAAAGTACACTCAGTTTGAAACAGGTTTAGATTTTCTCCACAAGGCTTTTCAAACCTGGTGAAGAAGGCTCATAACATGCAATCAAAAGCAATCAAATGCAGAAACCCAGCATAGCAGCCTCACACAGGTCTGCCATAGTGGGGTCTAATTAAAACTACGACCCCTAAGGTACTCTTTCCCACTTGTGCCGTGGATGACTGCTCGGGGGGGTGGGTGGTTTGGTGGGTTGGGAGTGGGGGGGTAAACCCTGTGAGTACAAAGACAAACAGACTTATTAAGCCAAACAAGCCTATGGTGCCGCTTGATAAATGAAAAGATGTGTAAAGAGGGCATTTGATGCTGGAATATAGAGGGGGAAAAGTTCTCCACCAGCCAAGCCACTGTGGGTTTATAAAACCGGCTTATTAATGTTCAAATGGCAAGGCCTGTATCTCCATTCAGATACGCTCCCTAATGGAGAAGGAAAAAAAGCGAAATCTTCGCTCTCGGGGCAACACTCTGGAGAGGAGAATACTCTTTCTAAGCCTTGGCTGGCACCAAACCAGCGTTGTAATTTGAGACTTAATCACAGAAAAGGATGCAGAAGAGTGCAAACAAAATGTGCTATTTATTCTGTTGCCATTTCTCCAGTCTCTGCAAAAATGAAATTATTCCGCAACGTGAAGAAACTGGCATGCTGCCAGACATTTGTCTGCAGAATAGGAACTCGGCAAGCACAAAGCTTACTTCCCTGTATGTTCCCTGTTAGCTTTAATACGTTCTCTGCTGTGGCCCTGATTTGGCCAGCTTGACGTGAACATTAGTCTTTCAAAGTTCAATCAGTCATTTCAACTACTTCCTGGTGACAGGCCGAAGAGAACAACACGGCCACAAATCAAAGGTGAGTAGAGAGCCCCTCTTGCATGAGCCGGCTGAGGAGATGTATTGCCGGAGGCTTTGAAATGCAAAGGAGGAGAGGGATGTGTTTACATGATGACATTGTGTTTATCCATCAAAAGCAGACTGTAGAGAGAGGTGGTGTCGTTGCACTATTTGGAGATGGCGGATGACTGAGCACTCTGCATAGCCTGGGTGGCACACTAATCTAACAGCGAGGTCCCACTAGTGATGCAGGGCAATGCTCGTATTTGGTGCCACATCTTTTTCAACTCTGCTTTTCCCTGTTCTTCCACAAACAAAGCAAAATTCAGATGTACGGCTGCTTCGTGACGAGCACGCGGATGTCGAATAATCTCTCATGCGCCATTTCCACATTTTACCGAGCCTATGGAAAGAATGCTAAAAAATACACATTTTTCTTTTTCAATTTGAAGTATTTCATTCATGGAAAAAAAAAATCTAGTTGATGTCAGTTATGAATATAATTCCATACTTTACAGACTATACAATGATTGTTGCTTCCACACATTAATTACAGTTTTTGCTCAACTCTTCTCTATAAAAGGGATACATGTGCAATTACCGACGAGATCACAAAGTTCTTTGTTGTTGTACAATCTGCTAGCACTCTTGTATGGTATTATTATGTGCTTATGTGCACAAGAAAATAACTTGTGAATTGGGACTTTGAGCTCTCTGCAATTTATGTGTCACCCTACTGAAAGAATTAACTCTCAGTTAATGCTCAATCCACCTTAGAGCCGAGTGTGTCGCCACACACAACTTTGAAGATAGGCAGACATAAGGTGAGAGAAAGTGAAACAGAGAATCTTTCTCCTGTCATTTCTATAGCCTATAAAGCCCCCCACGTGACTCTGAAGATTATGAAAAGGCCGCCGAAATATCAGGGGGTTTACTCTCTAATAACAAACATCACAGCGCCGAGATAGATATCATACCAGGTGGCAAAAAATATGCAAATATCGGCCGCATGCTCTAAAGCTGAACTCCGGGTGGGTCCTAGCTCATATTAGTCATGACTCGCTGGCAGACTGCACAGCCTGAATACTAAAGCACGCCTCGGACAGATGAAGAGGCATATGAAAAAACACTGAACTATGACGGTGATCTTATCAGTGACACCCAGTATAAAGTGGCACATGATGATGAAAATAGTGATTGCCTCGTGTCACCGATAGTCATACAGTCTTTGCAGTTTTCAGTCTTATTCAGATATTTCCTGGTCGCTGGGAGTAGACCTTTAGATTTTAGGAATACCTCATAAGTCTCCTGTTTGTTACCTTATTTGCTTTGGGGGTTTGACAACAAGCAAATGGGAAACATAAATCAACTTCCAGGATAGAGCGTGATTATGAATGAGAAAACATACTAAAGTGAGCATACAGAGTTTTGTCACTGTCAGTAGCACTTTCCCCGAGACAGCCGAGTGCCCCATATTCATCTGTTCAAGCAACTTAAATAGAAGACGGGACAGATGGGGAACGTTTTGAAGCTTTTACTGACAAGCTATGCTACGAGAAGTGTTCTTGCGCTTCCTTCTTACTACCTGCTGTGTGATAGCCGTAGAAACAAGGCTGTTCTGTGGAGATGCTGCTGACCTAAAAGCTTATCAAGGTGAACATTTGCTTGCTGGTACAGAGCCCCTTAGCTCAGCAGAGTGAATCCATAAAAGCGATGTAGGAACCTCAGCAAGAGTTTATGGTCTGCTCCATGTCCATGGTGAATCTGTCTTTTTTTTAGCTTCTTTTTGTTAGTTTACAGTTTAAAAATAAGTCAACGAGTGGTGACAAGTTAACAAAGAGGATGACAAGTGATCTGAAGCCCAACTTTTCAAGTAAAGTTGGGCTTCATGTGTATGAAGAAATGCATTACATGTTCTTACTCATACTAAAAGTGCAGCTAGGAGCGTCACTGTATTACATCAAAGCTCATTTTAACAACAGGCATCGATTGCTGTCATTTTAAAAGTATAATACTTTCCCATAATTGCAAGTTAAAGAAGCAAAAGTGAGATGGTTCAGACACAAGCAGAGGGACAGCGAATATACTGGCTAAACGATGTTGAATATGGAGTTGCCAGGTAAGAGGAAATGAGAAAGACCACCAAGAGTGTTTGCATATGTAGCAAAAGACGACATGCGGATCGCTGGTGTGAAAGAACAGGATGTTAGGGATAGGTGAGATGGAAGCAGACAATCCACTGGGGTGATCCCGAAAGCAAGCAGCCGGGAGAAGAAGAAGAAGTGTCAAATGTAAGATTTCAGCTTTTCAGCAGTTCAAGGACTCTTTTGTTGTATTCACAAAATATTTTTAGCAGCAGGTCTGGACTGCAAGTAGACTGGGTTAGCACACTTTTAGCATGGAGCCATATTAATGTGATATGTGCAGAATGTTGCAAGGGCATTGTCTCGAAAGAAGCAAGGTCTTCTTTGAATTAGATGGCATCTGGATCTGTCTTAAAGCATCTATATATTGTTCAGCAATAATGGTACTTCCGAGTGCACTAATGACTGCATCCCATATATTTTTTGACAGAGTGGCAAACCTCAACCCAGCTTGATTTCCGAGAGACTAAGCCTCTCCGATTCTCTTTATATAACCAGTTTTGTTTGTTTATTTGTTTATAATAAACCCAACTGTGAGATGTCTCTACCAGAGCATTAATGCAACCAGTACAGTACAACATAATGTCTAAATTTAAACCATTTATATCAATGTATAATTTTATCATTTTAATATTTAGTTTGTATTTTAGTGTCTTTTCTCAGTCTTTATCCACAAATTCTTCTTTTGGCCTTTTATTAAGTCATGGATTATTAAAACTAATTAGTGACACTCGCTGGTGTTTGCCATTTTAACTGTGCCTACAAAAGAAAAGAAAAGAAAATAATCAGAAACAGCTATTAGACTCTGGTGAAATGATCTCTGCTAAAGAATTCAAGAGCCCTGCCACATTAATTGTTTTCTCAAACAGTCACAGAGCCTAAAGTTACCTCAACTTTGAACTTGTATTTGAAGCAGACGTTTATTTTGAAAATCTCTCTGTCTGATTACTGTAAACTATTGTTTTGGTCCACACCCATTTGACTTTAGTTTTATAAAAGAAATCTGCTTATATAATGGACTTATTTTAAAATCTTAGACAAATACAATAAGACAAATACAATAAATACTAGCTTTTTTACAATATCAAATAACAGACAATAATATTTTTTGACACCTTTTTATTTCAGTAAACATGGTGATAGACCACCCAACAAATTTAGTACACAGCCACACTACACAACAGTTTTGGTCTGCTCATGCTGTTGGTTAAATGATATGCGTAATCACATTGAGAAAGAAAAAAAAAGGTTAGTTTATATGAGCTTATATATTTAACAATGTTAAATATTGGTCATTTTAGCCCATTGGTAGGTGGATACTGCACAGCATTTAAGACATGAGGTAAGATGTAAGGTAATGAGGTTTATGCTACGACAGCAACAAGCTACAAATAACAACTAAATCAGTGCTAAAATTTAAAAATACAACCAACCAATTCTTAGAAAAGAAATAAACCCCCAAAAGCTAGCAAGGATAATAAATAGGATAAAGATGCTTGATAAAGTTTAAAAGAATCTGTTATGTGTAATCTGTCATTGCACATGATCAGTTCCTGGAGACTGGTTTCTTTACATTAACATACACACACACAAAAATCCCAAACAAATAAAAATACATTACATCAATATAATAATGTTATAATGGCCTATCGTTGCTGGGATAGGCTCCAGTCCACCCGGCAACCTGAACTGTATAAGCAGAAGAGAATGGATAGATGGATGGATGGATTGTGGTTGTAAATAAGATGTTATTGTCCTGAGAACTGAACAATAGGATGCTTTCATAAGGTGTTAAAGGTGCATAAAGGCAAACACTGGTCATTGTAGCCTGATGGCATCCTGATACATGATGTGTAACTGAAGTTTCATGTATATAAAATAGATGTTAGTAATTATTAGTTAGTAAAAATTATACAAAGCTTGAAGAAGGTGTAAAAGGTGCTTATATGCTACAACAGGTCATTTTAGTATGCTACTAGGCAAATGATGACATCGTAATATCTGATGTAGATAAGAAACTTCAGAGGCCTAAGATGTACCTGTGGGCGAAGCTTAGTTGCTCAACTCCTGATCATGTAGGAGGAGTTAATGGCTAAAAACACAAACACACTGACAGATTCTCCCTTTAAAATAGTCGTAGGTGGTTTTTTGTTCATTTTTGTTTGTTTTCTTTCTTTCTTTTTTTTCTTCTATGTTCTAACATGAGAAGTTCTGTTTTGTATTCAATGTAACCAGTTTTTGTGTTTCCCTTTTCTTTTCTTTTTTTTTAATAAACTGTATCCACAATCACTCAAAAAAATATTTTGAGTAAAACTGTCGTAGGAATATCTAAGACTGCTCTGCATGCGGAATCACGGCTCTCTTTTTAAGCTCTTATTTCACATAAAGGAATCCAGAAGCTCTAAACACAATCTTGGCACATGAACCACGAAGGTTGATATGTGCAAACAACTAGGATTGCATTTCAAGAGTACCGCAATCAGTATTTTTCACTACGCTACCCGCACACTGCCATCTGAGCCACTCGCCAAGCAAATGCACTGGCAGCTGGAAGAAAATCATCCACCACTGGATGTTTTTTGTTGGTCTATCATAAATTATGTGACCACAGAATGCAAAATGTCACATGATAAGTGGGTTGCCTAAAGTAAAAACATCACATTAAATTCCCCCGCTTCTTCATAGATGGTGCATGCAATGCACTGACACACACACACTTTCACACAACATGCTTTTACACAAAGATAAATTGATAATATGCAATGACATGCTTGTTAAGGTAGTCCTTCCTTCAGAAGGAATTTCCTTCTAGAGGATTAAGTGCAGCATGTAAATACGCTGACATGCTTCCGGCTGTACTGTGAGGAAAAGTAGGCTAAATCTTCTGGTCTCTTACTCACAATTTACTATAACATCTATGTGTGAGAGGGAGTATGCATGACATTAGGACTGCCATGCCTTGTTAATTTGACATATTAAGACAAGTTAATTAAGGTCCATTTTTACTTAGTGATATTTGCAGCTCTGCAAAAATATCAAACAACTGCTTATTTGTCATCTGAATGTCAGAGAATAATAAAAAAATTTTTTAATGGCATTCATATATGTCTTTAAACACGCAGCTTCAACAGTGGAATTGTGTTTTCCTGATTTTAACTGCAAGCATCCCAACACAACACAACAGGTGTCAAGTAAATGTATTTAATCGGCTCCGATGAGAGCTGATGCGCTTTGTTTTGGCAGAGTCTTGACTAAAGGCCTTCTCATAAACATTATCGAAAAGTGGACTAGATGAGGTCCGTCCATTTAAATGGTACATTTGAAAAGGAGATATAGTCTTGACTTGCTAGCCCAATTTAAAACAGCAGGGTAAAGAAAAAGGATAGGTCCAAATCTGCACCATTTTTTTTTATAATCCAATATTTATTTGCTTTTAGAACAAAGGGAAACTGTCTTATACAGCACACCACAAACCTACAATATATTGGGTTTCCCGAGAACATTACCGCAAACCCAAACCCTAAGTCCCTTTTCTCCCCCTCCCCACCCCCGCCCTCCCTACCAACACAAATCACATTTGCAGCATAACCATAACATTGCAATGACACAACAGGTTAACATAATGAACAAGGAGAAAGGTACAATAGGTCAGTGATTTAAAACAAAAAGAGAATTACATGTGTTAACTCCCTATTGCACATTCCTGAGCAACCTTTTGGTCTCTCTAATTCCCTTTAGCCAGTTTTGGACTGTTGAGGGGTTTGCATGATTAACCCTAGCTGAGGATAGTTCTAAGTACAAGATATCTAAGAAGGCATGTAACCAGT
>VUQG01015006.1:0-15365 GCA_015106755.1 Etia nguti
TTGCAGTGACGTGCCCGTGAGCTCCGCCGGCAGCCAGCTGTGCCAGAGTGGACCGAGCCCCAGGCCCATAGTCCATCAATTTTGACAAGATCTAACCAAACCACTGCGTGAAATACAGCACCAAACCATAACAGAGCCTCCACCATCATTTATAGATGCCCATTGACATTTGCTGTTGTACTTCTCTGCTCACCTCCTGTGTCAATATTGGTGTAATATGAACCAAAAATTTCAAATTTGGATTAATTACTCCATAAAATCTGTTGCCACTGATTTTCAGTGCAGTTCTTGTGTAATTTGGCAAACCTCATCCTTTTCTCCCTGTTTCCCTTCCTTGAGAATGGCTTCTTGACAGCCACCCTTCTACTGAGACCATTTCTGACGAGGCTTCAGTGAACAGTAGATGAATGAGCTAAAGGGCCAGACGCATCTCTCAGGTCCTGTGTCAGGTTTTTGCTGTATTTTTTCCAATTTCTTAAGGACATTAGTTTCAGATATTGTTCATCTGCTGTAGATAGGTTTTAGGCCTACTTCTTCTTTTGTCTTCCACTTTTCCTCAGATTTTTTAAGGACCGCATACTGTGATGTATTAGGCATGATGCAATTTAAAATAGGCTCTTCTATAAGTTATCTGCTATTATCATAAGTCAGTGAAATAAAAAAAACAAGCTTCAGAAAGCCTGGAAAACTATTGCTCAAGACCACTTTAAAAGAAATTACATAAAAGTCTGGCTTCTCTAAAGAAATGAAGGATGGCTCCAGACCTTTCCACATGATTGTATACCTTTTAAAAAAAATTGGAATCATACTTGTATGTATGAAAATAGGGGCATAAATTAAATGTTTGTTGCTTTGCTGTGCAAGATAGCAAAAAAAACAGTAACTTATTTACACATTTTTCCACATGTAATAACAATAATAGTTGTTGCTTGTTGTTTTATTTCTTTTACAGGAATAACACAACTGCCATTATGGCTCTTTATCTTTGTCTCCCTCTGCTGGTGATGCTTTTTCAGCCTGTTCTGTGCCTCTATAACTGTTCCTCTGAATATCAAAGGACCCCAGGTATGTTTTGTGTGACTTTCACCAAATAAAATAAGAAAACAAAAATAACGCTTTTTTAAAACCTTTTTTTGTCCAATTTTGGTAGACATTTATTTAACTGTACAAGATTTAGGCTTGAAACATGGCAGCCACTGAATCATAATCATTTAACCTTTTAATTCAAATTAAAAAAAAAAAAATCACGGTATTAATATATAAAATTATACAACTGTTTAATTCCCAGGGTTTTTAAAATTTCTTTCTTTCTCAGACAACTCAGACCTAATGGTTCAATGTGGCGCCAGGATGATTACCCTGGACATCAACCTTTGCACAGTTCTGTGGGCAGGCTTCAATGCCACAGAACTAGCACTGAATGGGCAGTATAGTAATACAGCGTGCCAGGGCTCTGTGGACACCAGTGTGAACCCCCCAGTCATCCATTTCCAGCTTCCTGTCAACCAGAGTCAGGATAACTCCTGTCGCCAGTCTCTGCAGGTTATTGGATATTGGAGAATGGAGAAATTAGCGAAAAATGACACATATCTGGAAAATGGGGCTGCAAGATGTTGGCGATCTGACTGCTTTTTGGGAAACTGTTTGGCAGCATATATGAACCACGATTGTGTCTCTTTCTATCTTTCTTAGATTTTAGATGAAAAGCCAGACCCTACAGGTCCCTTCAGCAGCTTCTTGAGTATCCAGGCAGTTATTGTTACAGGATACATTGACACACCTAGATCTGACCAGGGGCTGATCAGCTACTCCACAGATCTCTATTACCACTTCTCCTGCCGATATCCACTGGAATACCTTTTGAACAATACACAAATTGCAGCGTGAGGAACCAGATATACTTACTCTAGAGATATGTTTCTTATTGCGCATTTATACAGTGAATCTAAAAGTTAGCATATCTTTCTCTGTCTGTTTTGCATGTTTTCAATTATTTTTCTAGCTCCTCAGTCTCTGTGGCAACCAGCAGCAATAATGGAACCTTCATTGATTCACTCAAAATGAGTGTTTTTAATGTAGGTATAAGTTTTCAATCATCTCATCAGGACACAAATCAAATGTGTTTCTAATGACTTGGTTTACTCTGACACTTTTTTTCTAGGACTCTAACTATAACTATCCGTTAGTGGTGCCTTCAACAGGACTTGAGCTGCGAACCAAGATATATGTGGAGGTCAAGACTGAAAATCTGACACAAAAGTAAGTACATGCCTTTCGGATGCTCATAATGAACTCATCAGACTTCATTCCTGTTGATTCAGTGTTGTCTTTTTTTTTAGTTTCAATGTACTCTTGGATCGATGTTTTGCTACTTCTACTCCTTACAACATGCTGCAGAGCGTGCAGTATGACTTCTTCACTGGGTAAGAAAGCACACACAAGAACATCAGTGTAACTTTACATTATAATATTTTCATGTCACTAATAAAAAAATATGCTTTCCACCAGCTGTGATATAGCTAACAGGACGACTGTGACGAGCAATGGCGTTTCCAAAGTTGCCCGGTTTAACTTTGAGGCCTTCCGCTTTGTTCAGGAACGTGACCGGGGAAAGCCCAGCATCTATGTGCACTGCATGCTGAGACTCTGTGAGCCCAGCAAATGTCAACAAATTCAGGTAATTTCAAGCAAGTTAAAAAGTCAAAAATGAATGCGTTTTTGAAACACCAGAGAAAGTCGTGGTAGAGAAAAGATACCACAGCCAGTATTTAATAATATATTATATATATTACTTAATGGTTTTATAGAACTTGGCAGGAAAGAGATTGTTATGGCCAGCAGCAACACTTTGTGGTTAACAGCTGGCCCACTAAATCCCCAGGCCTGTACTCTTATCCTAATCTTAACATGTATATTATAAATCCATAGTTTTCACATGTTTTGTGTTGAATATTTTCAGAACTGTGCTAATAACAGAAGAAAAAGGTCTTTGGCTCCTTTTGGTAAAGAAAGCAGCGAATCAACTACCATTTCAGTTGGACCTCTTTACACGGCTAAAGAAGGTTTGAAACATATTTTTATTCTTTTCTTGCGATTTTCCAAGAATACGTTATAAAGTTATAAAGTTTCTCACTTTCCATTTTTCTTTTCTTACTTTATTAAAGACTCTCCCAATGCAGATGACTACAGTGAGTATACGTTAGTTCGACTCATAAATACATCTTAAAATTGTTTCATGGCTCAAAAAGCAAACTTAATTCATCTGTTCTTGTGTGCATCAGGTAATACCGTGACTTCAGGCAGCGATGGTCATAACATGACAGGTCTGACTGCGTGCCTGCTGTCCTGCTGGGTCTTGGTGGCTGGTTTGTTCTGAAGAAGTTTGATTGCACTGGACTGACAGATCAACCAGTCAATTCTCTTTGCATTGTCACCTTGTACAATGCTGAAGCTGCATAGTGCTGTAGAGTGTGAGGTAAAATCTGATAATGTTGTAGTTTTCATCCTATTAAATATAATTTTGTATCCATACTTAGATGTCAGTTGTGAAGGGAAAGTCAAACTTGAACTGTAAAAGCAATTAAAAAACAAGTAGTTCTGATATTTTATGGCAGTAGAAGTTAATTTTGATAATACTTGTCTACAAGATTTTTTTTCTGCAAGATGTCTTCTATAGAATCTCAACTGCTTATAAGCAAATGAAGTGTATGCTTTAAATAAACACAAACAAACAAACAAACTCAGAGACTCGGTGACTGACATGCAATAATTAACTGACAGAAAGAACAGGTAATTTGTACAGTGTCACGAATACCTTTACTCTCAAAAGGCAGCTATATATATACATATATACATATACATATTGACAATTCCTCACTCAGTCAAATAGAGAATGAAAAAAATGCATCAAATTCATACATTCAGACATATTTACAACATACTCACTGTGCTGCTACAATGGCAACAAACAAACAAATAAATGAAAAAGAATAAAGATTTCTGTTGTCACTGCATTGACTGCATAATGTCCTGGATCAGAGCTGAGAGCTTAACTGAGAAGTCCTCCCGCAAAGAGCCACTTTGGAGTGTAAATGAAGAAGAAGTCAAGCCGGAGGCTCTTGGGACCACAAGCTCCTTTTCCAGCCCTGTAAACAGCCTTTCCATTCGGGCTTGAAGCACTTGGACCTGCATGGATGCATTTTGGCAGAACTGCTCTATGCTGCCTCTCACTTCTACTGTGTGAGGTTGTGCAGACTGTAGAACTGCCGAAAGCTGTGCTTTCAGGGCCTCCACCCTGCTCTGTGCCTCCTCTTTAAGTGATCTCACTTCCTGTCCCAACCTCGAGCTCATTTCCAGCCATTCATTTGATGCGCTTGCCTCTTCTTCATGATCGCTACTCTGTTTCAGATGTTCAATCACCCCACTTGCTTTGGCATAAAAGTCACTGATGGTGTTAGCAAACTTAAAACTGCTGTGCTCCAGGGTTTGGCTCATCCACACGAAGGCTTCCTGATACAGAGATGGACTGGCCTCCTCCTGAGCCTCAGCTGTGTCTAAAGCCTGTAGATAGAGACTCAGCTGGCTGCACAGATCTTGGCTGCTGCTACTAAGAGAGCCTTGGAGCTGCTGAGTCAGGGGAGTTAAGCGTTCCCTCATGCTGGCCAGGCGGGAACTGAGATGCGCCGAAGATGGGGACAGCCTCTCTCGCAGCTCCACCAGCTCTTGCCTCAGACGGATGCGCAGGCGCTCGGACTCCATGGCAAGCTTGCGCTGCATTTCCTCTGCCACAGGGTTGTCATCATGTTCCTGGTTGTAAAGTGCACTGCTGTCTATGCTGCTCTTGTAAACCTTTCTGCAGAAATCAAGAAAGAAGAATTGAATTAATAAATGAATGAAATTAATGAATTAAAATAACATGTGAAGACAGGTTATATGCTACAACATAGTAGTGAGCAAGTATTTATGTTTGCAAATGTATTTAGACACTGAAGATGTGGTCGTTCATGAAGACAACTTACTGCAAATCTTTTGTGAAGTCTGCCTTGTCATGAGCTTGGTTGATCTTTCCATCAGACCAAGTTGGCTCTCTGCTGTCACTGTGTAGTGGGTATCCTGTAGTTTAAAAAAAAAAGCATAAATCTACATAAATAAAGAATCACACGACAAAATGAAGAAAAAGGAGAAAAGGAGAAGAGAAACATACCTGAAGTTGTCAGGAAGGACACAGCAAAGATTACAACTTTTAAATACATGTTCATCTTTCTGTAGAAGGACAGATGATAGAAATATATTTTAATTTTACCCTCAAAACATATATTCAATATATTCTTCTCTCAGAACAAAAATAAGCACAGTATGTATGTAAGTATGTCTTTACCTGAGTATCAGGGGCGTGTGGACTGACTGCTCATCTCATCTGACTTATAAAGTCCTTGTTATCAGAGCAGCTGCCCCAACTCTGCTTATGTCAACAGTCAACACGTGGAGGGTCACACTGATGATAGAACAGCATACATACATATACACACACGCACACGCATACACACAAGGTGATGTCATGCCTATATATCCACTCTTAAGCTGTTATAAAACGTACCCAGATTTTTTGCCGCATTATTGTAATGAAATTAGGATTGAAGGATTGGAGAGGATTAAAGAGCTTTGAAAAATACGAATAAAAGTGTTTCCAGCACAGCTCAACAACACCTTTGGAATCTGGAGTTAAAAAAAGCCTAAAGTAGGTTAGAAACACTACCTGCACTGAAGAAGTGGCCTTCAGGTCTGCAATCCTTTGAAGTGTATTAAACCTGTAACCCTAATAGCCAGCAAAGCCTGACTCCACTAGTGAAAAGAAAAAATAAAGAGTCTGATTGTACTGAACTCTCAGAAAACATTTTTCTAATTTGATTTGATACCACAGTAGCTTCTAGCCTCAGACACTCATTTCAATACAGCGTGGGATTTATTTTGTAAACTACAGTTGCATTTAGAGCAGAAAAATCTAAGTAAGATGTGAATGCTATAGGTTGTGGCTACTTTGCAATTGAGAAGCCATTATTTCAAGTAACAGATGTAGCCCAGCCTATATATGGCCGCATTTTGTACCTTTGCCCCTTCTACGCTGTCACAGGAGATAACTGATAACATTTGGAGCACCTAAAAGCAGCTTTCAAGATTAAACTTAAAGAAGTCTGATGTTCATTTTATGAATTACATGAACACCTTATCAGCCAAGCTAGGCTGAAACATGCTAGTGCTAGTTTCAGCCTGTATCTTAGCATTTGGATGCAAAGTTTTAGACAGGATCTCTTGTTTCAGTCCATCTAACCCCTTTTGTACAAATATTGTCACTCCTGGCTACAATCCCCTGCAAGAAAAGGGTAATTATCAAAATGCAAAAACTCAAGGCTTCAAAAGAGCCTACAAACTCAGTGGGTAAGCTTACACTGCACAAGAGGCAGCTCAAAGTTCACATTATAATGAACTGGTTCAGATTGCATGACTACTTGTTGTTTAATGAAAGGACAGCACAGTGGCGTGCTCGAGTTTGAGTCTGAGAATCCACCGACTGGCTAGGGCCATTTGGTGTGGAGTTGTGCACATTCTCCCTGTGCTTACATGGGTTCTATCAGGTACTCCGGCTTCCTCCTAGAATTCAAATACATGCATGTTAGTTTAACTGGTTACACTAAATTCACTATGAACAGTTGAGTGACAGTATACCGGGGTAAAATAAACTTCTCACCCTATGGCAGCTCGGATGACTTTCATCCCTCCTGCAAAGTGGAAGTTAATGTAGCTGTGGTGTTGGTGGATGGCCAGCTAAGTGAGGACAAAGACACGGATGGAGGTCTCTGCCGTTTGCTTGTATGGACAGCATGGCTGAAACAGCAACATGACCACGTTCATTCATGCACAACCAGTTGCCACTGATTGGTATCACACCGGCTGTTTCCACTTCTTTAAAGATGGACAAACAACCTCTCTTTGTGGCCCAGTTTTTTTTAGATTCACTTCACAGGAGGTTGAGCTGGAGATGTCAAAAATGAAGATTTTCACTGAAAGTGACCGGTATGAGTCTATCAGACTGACAGACAAAGTTAGAGAGGCAAGGTTGAGATGGTCGGTACAGATTATGTGCAAATGAAGTGTAGCGGATATATTAGACAAAGAATCTGCTCTTTACTTGGTACCTCTTTCATTCTTTTGTTCTAAAGGGCCTTAAAGTGTCTTTGTCCTCACTACCATGCTAAAAAGCAAAAAGAGGAAGAAAGCTGGGTAATCTGTGCAAGAGGTAAATGTCTATAGTTCATGGAAAGGTCTCATTCCTCCCAGATGTGGACATTTTACCTTTAATTCTTGCAGTCAGTGCTACCGCGCATAGACTGAATAAAAAAAAGGGGTTTGGATTCATTAGGGTGACCCAAAACAAGGTAAACAAGTTCATTCACAGACACATGTGAACTTCGGCCTGATTTCTGTCTTTTTACGTCAAAGGCCCATTTTACAAGAACCCAGACTACATGAATATTTGCACTGAGTAACTTGTTTGACGTGCAGTCAAGGTTATGGCTTTTTATGCATCATTCTCGATGAAAAGTTGTTTGTTGTGTGTTTTGTAGTCTTTAAATTGTGTAAGAGTTCAACGAAATGCGTTTTGGACCAGCTCACCAAACTTTGGTTTACCATGGATTGTCCTGGATGCTTGACAGAGAAGAGTTTACCCATCAGTGTTTGTGCTGATAGTAAGAACAGAACAAAACAACTCATGTAAACACTGCTGAGGTCCTTTTAAATTTTTGAGTTGCTTTTGCTTTTCATATTTTTATGCTGCTGGTAATAAAATCTGTTGTATTATTTAGCAGTTCTTTGTTGGCTATGTTTACTGTTTTTTTGATTCTTTTTTAAACATTTGTAAGTGAAATGTGCAGGCTTTTTCCACCAGTGACACGCGTATGTGGGTGAAAGTTGAATGCTGCTCAGTTAGATAAGCTGCGAGAAGTCATCGGAAGATCATAGTTCACGGCTACCCTGGTGGAATATCTAGGTTATTCATATTATCTAAAGTCCAGTATCTATTTCACTACAAAAACAGCACAGAGCGAGGAAGACTGTGGTTACTGTACACAAAAACAGCTGCTGACTCCTCTTTGCACTGAAGAGTTGAGGTTTGAGCATATGTGACTCTTGTCACACATATGGTGACCTGAGGGCACATGCACGTATAACCAAGAGTTTATATTTATAGAAAATCATGATATTGCTCAACATTAAACATGAAAATAACTGGTCAGATCATTACACTTTATATAATAACAAGCTGGATTACTGCTGATCAATGGGCAATTTAATCAGTTCACAGATAAAATTGGCATTTATTGATGCAAATGATCTGTCACTTTTGAGCCACACAGACCTTGACCTTAGTTTCATTCCACTTTCAGCTAATTTGCAGCAGCTATCAAAAAGTAAACACAAACGGACAACGCAGCATTCGACAGGTTTGTGAGACTGGTTCATCTGCAGGTGAAGCTAAAGCAGAAGTTGGCTTGCACAATGACAGACTCTTGATCTGATCAGTTATCCACACCGTACTTGTCATACTATGTGAGTTTAAAAATTACCTCTGTGAATGGGAATGGTATTTGAGAACTGGTTACAAGTTAAAAAGATGGAAATAACAGGATCCCGGATTCTCTGTTCCTTTTATCAGTGCTGGTGTGTTTTTCTGACAGTCTCATGTCACAAAACAATGACGTAAAACTTAGAGCAGCAGAGCTTTTGTACACCCCAGTTTCTCGGAAGCCTTTATTCTTCTGTGTTTCCACACTGTGTTTAAACTGAGAGATAATGAAGCTGCGATGACCCTGAAAACTCATTTAGACTTAAATTCTTTCAGGAATCAATAAGGAAATCGATAAACAATTTGACCTGTAAGCAGAATCCACAGTGGCATTTCTATACAAAAATGAGACGCACCTCGTTCTCAGTAGACTCCTCTAAAGCAAAGCTGCGTTGTCGTACATCAGGAGCCAAATCATTAATCAGTATCAAGGTAGCATTGAGAAGAACAAAAGCAGTAATGTGATCAGGCAGCATCAGACTGTTTTCCCTTGCTGCTTTCCACCAGTGACCAGTCACTCCACTCTTACTGTCACCTTACCTTACTGGCCTTATAAATTTTTCAGCAAGCCATTGAAAGTTATGCAGATTAACTAGCACACTACTTACCTTGCATCTCTGTGGGTTTGCAGCATCTGTAGAAGTACTTTCCAGTCTATGATGAAAACAAGGGGATCAAACTATATTCATTTTTCTTCCCCACAGTCTGGAATAGAGTTGGGATTGCTGTTCATCTGGTTTTTACTTCGAAGGTGGACATATTAACAATGCAGCGAACTTGCAGATGCACAGGGTTAGCTTCAGTGTGGTGGCTGTTTGCTTCTGTGCTGCTAAATGTGGCTCGTGGAAACAACTTCAGTGGACATAACCAAGAGAGGCCACCCTGTCAGCCAGGTAGGCTGTTTTGAGTGCATAATAAAGTGGCATTATTCTGGAAAACATTACAACAACAGCAAAAATAAACAGAATAAGGAAAAATAGATGACAAAAGATTTGTTTTATATTATGTGTGTGTGACAGGATATTATTGTTTCTATTAGGTTTCTACTGCCCACTGGGGAGCCCCACTCCAGTCCCCTGTCCTAAAGGAACATATGGTCCACATGCTGGAGTTGTGTCCATGGACAGCTGTCTGAAGTGTCCTGCCCATCACTACTGCCCTAGACCAGGCTTGTATTCCCCCCTTCCATGTGGTCCAGTGGCTCAGCAGCCTGTGCCTGGCCAGGACACCTGCATCTGCCCAGAAGAGGGACAGAGTTTTCAGGTGTTGTTTACTGGTTTGTTTTGTTGAAGTGTTTTCACATGACTGAAGGATCCACCCGGTTATTTGTGCAGATTGTGGGTTAAGTGTATCTATGTGTTCTCCCATTGTTTTCATCTGACTTCATCTGACACATCACAGCTTTCTACACCGCTATTCACCCTCTTCCTTTATTGTCTTGTGAGTTCATCCATTATAAATGAAACCCAAAGAAGAGCTCAAATTTCTCAAGCTTGTATTTTTTTGTGTTGGGAAAGCCCTGTTCCAGTGTGAACACTTATATAGTCGGTAGAGTATCTTCCTCATTTTCCCTCTGAAGCATTTGACAGAACAATCTGTAGCTTCAAGCTGAATAGCTCCAGATCAAGTTCCCTCACTTCAGGGTCAAATTTCCTAGCCTGCTGCAGTGCACGCAGGTGTTGAGATATTCTTTCATCAGCTCAGACTAACAGATATGAGATTTGTCTCACTGTCATATTGGTGTTTGTGTATACAGTTGTATAAAAAAGGAAGGACAGGAAAATCAATGTTAAGACTGAGCAATAATAATAGTCTGATATGTAGTAAGGTTCAATGTGCAGTATGCCTGTGTTTGTCAATGAATGAAGGAATGAATGAATGAGCACTTTGGAATATTAGGTAACAAACTGACCACAGCATGAACTGCTGTCTCCCTGAGTTTTCCACAGGCCAGTGATGGACGTTGCCACTGCACCATCGGCTATCAAACCACTGGAAACGGAGACATATGTGTACAACAACAGTACGATGTCTGCAGAGACGGAAAAACTCGTACACAGTATGGAGACTGCCTGGACAGACACCAGTGGTCATTTCACTGTAGTCAGCAGGTTATGCATTGTGCAATCATGTCATTCTCAGATGTATACAGTCAAAGTAGGGCAAAGGTATGCGCCACAAAATGACATTAGAGTGGAAACTCGTGCTCAAGATATGTGACGCAATTTCAGTTTTAAACTGCAGTCTGTTTACAGAACGCACTGACTAAACATATTAAGCAAGGCTAATGAGTACAACCCAGATGTCTTTGCCCTCTCTTACATGAACCTGACAATAGTTTATCTAGCCCAGACTCATATTAAGTCCACTTAGCATTTAACCATTAACTACTGCATGCAACTCTAACTTCATTAGCAATGCTTTCACTGTTCTTTCTGTTTAGAAATGAGACCACTAAAAACTGTGAGCTGATTCTTGCTTTGCCTTTTTCCTGCAGGTGTGCCATACTGCAGAGGACTACCGGGGTTTTGATGGAGAGCTGGGCCTGTGTATTTGTAGAGAGCCTACTAGCAGAGCTGCATGTGGAGGCCTTTGCAGGAGCAGGCCAGCTACTGAACTGAAGCTCCAGTGCGAGACCAATGGGGAAATGGGACTGGTGTGGAGCTATGAAAATCAGGTGAAGAAATGCACCGAAGCACAAAAACTGTGTGATAACTATATAATGTAACATCTGCACTGAAACTATGAGATAATGGACAGTTTTAGGTACAATACCGCATAAAAATATCTATGCAAAAATCCTCTTTATTTCTTCAAAAGTGAAAGCTACAGACAGTGCTGCAGTGACCTATTAATGGCAAACACTCTTATTGTGTGTGTTCAGGTGTCGAGGATCTCAGGCAGTGTGCTAGAGACAATTTTTAAACAGTGGGACTCCCAAGGGAACCTGCAGTGCAGCAGCCAGATCCAGTCATCACGTCCTGTCTACATTGTTCAAACAACAGGTGGAGACGCAGACACACACAATGCCTTTTATGTCCTGCACTTTATCGCTTTGTGACTCCCTCTCTCTCTCTCTCTCTCTCTAATACCCCCCTCCCCCATCTATCTCTCTTCTTCCTGTCTGATTGCAGATGCAGGCTTCCTTGGCCTCCTCAGCGGCCTCCCAAAGGAACTTGAGCAACTGTTTCCTGACACCGCTCAGCAGGATTCTCAGAGCTCAGCTGGTGTGCCATAATTAAACAATCTTTTCTCATCATGAAAACACAAATGAATGCATGAGCAATTTTACCCAAGTAATTGCTGCAATAATGAGGGCACCACATTGTGGATTTTCAGGGAAATATTATGTCAGTATTAGAAACATCAGTCATGGAGACACAGAAATGGAGAGAGGAGATAAGGCTGATATTAATGGAAAAGGAAGAAGGTCAAGTCTAAGTGGAGTTTTGAACCCAACAGCATGTCTCCATCTGGGCGAAGTAATACTCTTCACTGTCAACCCACGTCACTATCCCGAGTATGACATGTAAGCCAGATACTTGTTTTCATGCCCATTTTCTCCTGCCATTTCTCTGTTTTTACAATTTCTTCCAACTCTCTTATTTATGTCTTTCAGTGACAACTTGTACAACACAAACACTGACTTTGACTGGGGTGCATTCAGACAGTTAAAAGAAGAGCTGACATTGTCATGGACTCCTCCTAGCTGCTTTGCCATGGTCTTTAGCCAGCCGGGAGTATATGTCTTTACACCGAGCAGCCATCAACACAAACACTTGGTAACAAACTTTACAAAAATACACAGTTATCCTCAGATGTTTATGGACACTCATAATAGTCATGGATATTTTGGGGATTTTTAATGATTTCTTTGAATTGATTGTGAAGAGTAGGACTACCTCCAAGGTCTCCAAGGTCCTCAAATCAACAGCTAGATGGTTGAAGCTTGGACAGAGTCGAGTGCTCCAACAGGAAATAATGACCCCAAACACACATCAGAAATGGGTTTGATATGGATAAGGCAGGCTAACATTAAGCTTCTGGAATGACCTTCCCAAAGCCCCAACCTCAACTCTATTGAACATTTGTGGAATATACTTAAAAGCTGGGTCCCTGACAGGAAACCAACCAATCTAAATGAACTATTCTGCCAAGAAGAGAGGTCAAATATCCAGCGGGAAAAATGCCATATGCTTGCTGTTGGCTACCAAAAGTTTCAGGTGCAATTTACTAAGGGACAATGAACCAAATGTAGTGTGGGTGTATGTACATATTTGAAGTCGTATGTATGCTTTTGACGCTGTGCGGATTAGAGACAACCAAAAATAAATTCAAGCTTGTGCACCAAATTCTTCATTTTTAAAGTCGTTAAACATGTATGCTGTACAGTCACTTCACCCTGGAAAAGAACAGTTCAAAGAAATCATTAAAAGCCCAAATTGTCACAACATTCATGCAAATGATGAGCGGATGTTAGCTTCTGACCACAGCTGCATTAATTAAGCATATCCCGTGAAGCTATCGTTATAAACAGCTACACCTTTTTAGTAAGTAGCTAGTAGGTAATCCACATGTTTGTTCTATCAAACAAGGAAATTTAAGTCGTCTTCTTCTTTTGGCTGCTCCACTTTCTTAATCCCTTAAATCCTCTTCTGTCACATCAACCCTCTGCACGTCCATGTCCATTTCCATCTTGTCTCTAAGATGCTGAACTTAAGCTGTCCCTTCTGATGTACTCATTTCTAATCCTGTCCCTTCTAGTCACTCCCAACAAAAATCTGAGCAGCTTCGCCACCTCCATCTTGGCCTCCTGTTTTTTTGCCAGTACCGCTGTCTCCAAAATGTGCATCATGGCAGGTCTCACTACCATCTTGTAAACTCTCCGTGTCATTCTTGCTGCTGTCCTTCTGTCATAAATCCACCCAGCTTGAACTCTCATCTTTACCTCTCTTATACAATAAAATGTAGGTAGTTTAAAAACAAATCCCAATCAGTGAAGCCAAACACGATAACTTCCTTGATGTAGCAACAAGTAAATAATAAGTATACAGTAAATGTAAATTTACACAAATTCTCTCTCACTTTCTGCTATGCAAGATACTCTAACTACTTATTTTTCATTATTCAGTATGTACGAGTGATGCCTGCAGGTGGCCAGTGCTATGAGCCTGGCTCCTTCTTCCCTACCATCCCACGTCACGTGACCAGGTTGGGAATCAGTAGGAGACGCAGCCTGTTACTCCGGCCAGACTGGCTGGTGACCGTAGGAATACTGTTTGGAGCTGTGGTCATCCTCTGTTTATGTGTGACACTGCTGGTTAGTCTACATACACAAGTATATATGAAATGTAAAAGTATCACTCTAATTAATGAGTTTGTACCACGTAGATCCTGTTCCGTGAATATGGATGGCCGGAGAAGGAGCCAATCAAAGCACGGTACCGCTCGCTGCAGTTGGCCTACCAAATGGATGACTACTCGTCAAAAGGTTCAAGGGTGATCTCACAGAGAAAGACTCATCGAAACCAACAATCCAGAATGACTCAAGGCTCCATTCAGCCAGGTGGAACATTGTAGATGTGAACACTTTGACGCTTTACTCATTCGTGGAAAGCCTAAAGCCCAATACATTACATAAATAACATGGTTTTCTCCACTTCAACTAATGCACCTGCAGAGTGTACGCGTATGGCACTGGAATGAACATGAAAGAACACACTGACACGTTGAGAACCCTTGTAACATCTTATGTAGCACCAGCAATGACCCTAAGGTGATGTTTCCAACCAATCACTGCTGAAAAAAAAAACTCTTTACATGCCTGATTTCTCATTGATACTGAAATGAAAACAGCCCACATCCAATCCAATCTATTTATAGAGCCCTTTTTAAAAACACAGTTTTGACAAAGTGCTATACAAAGCACCAAATGTGTTTTAAAAAACAGACAATCAGGGGTAGTAACCTAACATGGGCAGGGAGATTATTCCACAATTTGGGGGCAATAACTGAAAAAGCTTTGGGAACTGCCAGGAACAGCTTGTCCATAGACGTCAGTGATCTTCAGGGAACTTATGGAGTTCCCTCAAGACCTTTTTACTTGATTTAAAATTAATTCTTATGCCAGAAATCTTGGTTCTTGCCCACAAAATTGTCACAGGTTATTAGGCAGAGGACTCACTCGCAGGACTCTGAAGTTTAGAGAGAAGGTGAGGGTTTATTTACAATGTGGCACCAAGTGAGAATATATACAGTGAGACAGATAACACGGGGCTCCAGGGAGTGGAGGGGGGGGGGGTCCGAAGGGAAGGTCCAAGGCGGGGGTACACACGCTCCTCTTCAACTTAATCCACAACTCACTTAGAATGTCCACTCCAAAATGCTCATGCTCATTCACACACATCCACAGAAATCCAGACGGCAGGGAAGACGGGCAGGGAATCTAGAAGGCCTGTACACAGAGAAAAACAATGTTAGGAGGAAACTCTTAGGGGATCACAAGGAATACTTCCAAAGGCTAGGCTACACTGATGCTAGGTAGTGTGACGATCCAGCGAGGAAGCAGCCTCTCTTGCCATCTTAAGTAGTCTGCCAGGATCAGTGTGAATGAGCCACAGGTGTGTGTTCAGGGCGGGTTCAGAGGCGGGGAATCAAGGTCCAGTTCCGCCCTGGTGGGAGAGGCGAAGACAAAAAACACACACAACGACCTCTCCAGATCTTGAGAACCATGACAACAGAT
>VUQG01015007.1:7597-21013 GCA_015106755.1 Etia nguti
TTTTTTTTAAGGTTTTTTAAATTTTTTTTTTTTTTTTTTGAGTTTTTTTTTTTTTTTTTTTTACTCCTACTAAGCAAACTAGGGTAGACTAACTGTGTTATTTAAAGACTACATGAAAATACTCTGCAGGTTAGTGAAAAATAAACAGGTCAGTTTGCTGTACTGGGATAGGTTTAAAGTAAAGAACAGTGTGTGACTGGTGTACAGTGACTGTGGTGCGAGTTAGGTTACAATCAAGTTTAGCAGAGATGAATTTGAAGTTAAGCTGATGATGCTTAGGTTAGTTCACTGAATTCCACCTTCATACCAACTTTATAACATCTAGTATAAAGTTAGTATAAACAGTTTTTCATCCCCTACACTGACTGAAACATCTGCTTACATGTTGTTGGATTGTGTACAACAAAGTTGTGTACATCCACAAAGAGGAGTGAACCTCAGAGCAGCAGCGACCCATATCAGCTGATCACAGCCTGTACACTAAGAGAATTGACTTATTGTGACCCCACGCTGAGCCACTACAACTGATGTTAGGGTTCCCCACCTACTGAATCCCACTTTAACCTCTTCCCTACTCCCCTTTTCCTGTTTAGAGGCAAAGTCACCCTCTACAATGTAGACAACAGAAAATATAGATATTTTTTTAATCTTCCTTCTTTTTCTTCTGATTCAAGCTGAGTATAATTAATATTAAAAATTAGACTAAAGTTTGTATTCCTATCTTCTAATATTATTATGTTATTACATTATTAGCTTTGCACAAAAAGAGCTGGTAGAAACAGCCTTCAAACTTTTTACTACCTAAGTACAGATGCCTCTGAGGCAGTTCTGATGGCAAAACCAAAGTGTTCTTAAAGAGTCCGGTGATTGTATGTTTTTTGTTAAAGAGGACACAATAAGGTAATATTTGAAGAACATGAGACACCTGCATTCATTTTTGTTAAGTGAAAATAAGCAACCCAACAATTCCTCTCGGTGCATCCTTCTGCCCAAAGACTCAGTCATGCATTCAGTGTCATTAAACTCTTACAATTCAGAGATCAAAGACCCACTTTCTCAGTTATTTATGGAAGCCTAGCAGCTCTTAGTTGTGGCACTAAAGCCATTCAACATAACATCATTAACATTGTTTTCTCTTACAGAAATCACAGAGTTATTTTTATAATAGGGTGTTTATCTCAAGGTCCTGGATTTTCAACGTAGGTTTTTGCGTTGGGACTCCTTGGGAATTCTTCTGCCTTCAGGGTCTTTTTTTGTTTGGCTTTTTTTTTGGTTCTTGGTTTATTGTTTACATTTTGACTTTAATTTATCAGGACAGCTGCTGTTATTATTACTGAGTCTAATTATCCCTCAGGGTTTGGATTTCTTTTTTAACTTATGGTCTTTTTTCCAGTTCTAAGTATTAATTTTTTTTGTGTGTTCAATGTGTTTGTCTGTGTTTTCACTTTCCATTTTTTCATTCACTTGCTGTTTTTTCGATACCTCCTCAACTTGCAATAAGGGGTCGCTTTGTGTTATTTCCGCCTGCCTTTTAGAGCCTGCATTTGGGTCCTCAATCTGCAAGCCATAACAGTTTATGAGGCAGAATGCGCTCTTAAGATGAGTTTTTTGAAATGTTTTCCCCATGTCAACATTTTATTGAGTCAGAGAGTCTCAAGAATGTCTGGAGCTGAATCTTTCTCGTATATAAAAAATTAGGAACATCAAAAGTCCTCATGAATTCCACTGATGCAGCACATGGGGATTTCTTCTCAGAGCTGAACACTGAGATACATTTAGAGAGGAGAAACTAAGTAAATAAAATCTGTTTTTATTATTATTCTTTATATTCTATTCTATGTTATCCACACTTCAGAGAAAGAAGTTGTTGTGATGTTCTTTATGTGGTGGAACGTGATTCATTCATGTGTTTATGGGATTCTCTTTCAGCATTATTAACTATTAACACCGCTGCGTTGCATTTCTTTGAGCATTTCCTTTGGCCTACACCATAACAGGGATTATGGCCCCTATATACTTTATTGATTTATTGAGGATTTGACAAAGGGGTCAAGGTAGCACATTTGAAAACAGTCTTCAAGGTTTGCAATGAGTGACCACTGAGAACTGTAGTACTGTGATTGTAATGTAATAGGAAGGTCCAGTCTTATCTTATGGTGAAATTAGCAGAACATTAGATGAGACTTTTTATTCTTGTCAATGAAGATTTCAAATAGTTACAAAAGGTAATTCAGACACAAAATAGATTTGTAAAAGTTTGTGTGAACTTAAGGAATTTTAAAAGAGCAAAACATAGAGGATGAAAGCAAGTTCAAAGTTGGTAAACAGGTAAGCAGGAGAATGAGAATCAATGTAAGACACAAATTAAATGTCTCACTTAACCCCAATTCCTAAAAAGTTGTGTTGCTATATAAAATACCCCCCACCCCACCCAAAAAAAAGGCAAACAGAAAATAGAATGCAAAGAATGCATATTTTATTCACAATAGAAGATGGAAAACATCTAATGTTTAAAGTAAGTAAATGTACTATTTTAAGGAAAAAAAGGACCTCATTTGATATTTGATGGTAGTGGCACATCTCACAAATGTTGTAGTCCATAAACATCTGGGAAGAGAGGAGACCAGTGTTTGGACTTTTGGGAGAGGACAGCTGTCCCATTCTCGTCTGATAGAGAATTCTAGCTGGGTCTACTTTGTTACATTTTTTTCACTTCCTGCTTGTCAGTTGGTGACAGGTCTGGGCTCCAGGCAAGCCAGTTCAGCACCTGGACTCTTCTACGAAGCCATGTTGTTGTAAAACCTGCTGTATGCTGTTTAGTATTGTCTTGCTGAAATATGCAAGGCCTTCCCTGAAAAAGACATCATCTGGATGGGAGCATATGTTGTTCTAAAACCTCTGTGTATCTTTTTTGCATTTCAAATAAGCAAATTTACTGTGGAAGATCAACTGATACAAATGAATGCTGAAACTAAATTCACTTACTGTTCATTCACTCCATCAGCCTTAAACAAGATTATTATAGTTATAAAATTATATAAAGTTTATAAAGACTGTTTGCTGATTATCTTATTGAAATGAATTGCTTATTCTCAGGGGGAAAGGGTAACATCTCCTGGGTCTAGGTGTGGTTTCCTCCTCTGGGGGCGAGGGTACCTGGAACTGGGGTATAGAGTATGTTTGGGGAGTGTGATTGTGTGTACAATGTCCATTTGTGTCTGTCTTTACGCTGGGTGAGTGCTGAGTATTTGCATATGTGTGCATGAGGGTGGGAATGCAAGTTTGTGTCTGTGTGTGCCTGTTCGTCTGTGTCTATATGTCAGGTCAGGTCTTAGACTTCACCTCTCTGGGAACATCTCAGGCCCTCCAAGGTATGGGGGCCTATCTCCCCTCACCACACTCCCTGCTGGTGGCTGATGCCCTCAGGCATCGGTGCGTTGGTGGTTCTTGGTGTCCGGGGCTGGGCGTTCAGGTATGTACCGGCTCACTCCTGGTGGCTGCTTGTCGGGGCCTGGCCCCCGTGGCTCAGTTGGGCCCCTTCTGGGGGGTGGGTGGCCCTCAGGCCTCTGGGCCTGCGGCTCGGTTCACTCTGGCACAGCTGGCTGCTGGCAGAGCCCACGGGCACGTCACTGCAACCCCCTCTGGCTTCTGCTCCGTGGCTACTGGGTGACCCCACGTCTGGGGCTCTCCTCAGCTCTTCCCAGAAGGGTGGCACGGATACCCCTCTGATGGTCCTCCTTGGGCTCTCGCACTCTGGGGCCTCTGGATGTCTGGGGCCTGGATCTCCTCCATGCCTGCTTCATGCCCTGGGAGACGGGGCTATGGCTTCCCACACCCTCTAGCAGATCGTTACATAAGGAAACCTTTTGAATACAAGCGCACTGATCCACACAGGTGTGCACACTGGTGTTCACTGTTCATAGACACAAACTACTTTGTAGTTTGTGTCTATGAACTTTCTTGGCTGCTACCTCAAAGCACATTGTGCGCTGTTGGTCCTGCGTGCTGCACAACAACATTCAACATTTAGATTAATGCGATGGTGTTGTGTTTATTATGTTGCTCTCTTTTTTTTTGCTTGTTTTCTCTTTTTTCTTCTCTCAACAGGTGATCCAGGAGATTTTTTCTTTTTAAGTGCCCTTTCTCACTGTCCCTTTTCCCCTCTTTTTTTCTTTTCCTTCTTCTCTTTCTTTCTCCCTTTCCTATCCCCAGCCATGTCTGTCCTGTCTGTAACAACTGAAAATAAAATAAAATAAAATACGGTAAGGCCGTGATGATCCACTTGGTAAAGTAAATCCGCTGGGTATCTTTGTTGGCCTTCAGACAACAATTCTCATGTCTAAAGAACCAAACGGGACAGGCAAAAAAGAAAAAAAGAAAAAGGCATATCAAACTGGTTTCACATTGCAGGATCGCATTGTAGTCATTTTTTACCCTGAATACCTCCAGTAGCTCTTTAAGTCTACCTGAAGCACATCTGGGATGCCTCCTGACAGGGACAATGCCAGATATATGATATGCCCTGCCGTGAAGTTAAATCAACAAAACGATTCATAGAAATGTGGTAATCTATTTGATGTTTTGATTTTCCACTCTCTCTCGTGTCAGGGTTGGGTCGGGCAGCTGAAGACCTGCCTGTGAGTGGAATCCCGGATTCCTGCTCTTCAGCTGTCATGCTTGTTGCTCAGCCACATTTCCATATAAGGACCAGCTCCAAAGTCCACTGTCCTCCAGATGGTCTGACTTCTTAGAGCGGTAATCAGGCTCCTCCATGATGCTCGAGTGTTTTTCCAAGCTTTCAAGATTAATGTCTTTGTTTTCTGGTTTTCCTTGCTGGCCAAAGAGGGGCTAACCTCAGTGTGGCCTAACTATTCTCATGGAGCTAATCCATTCCCTCTGTAATCCCTAATCAGAGAACTCAACACACCAACTCTACTCAGCTGCCTGCCCATGAGTTTGTTTGCCGGTGCAAAACAGATCAGTGTCCCCACTCCACGTATCCTCCCCAGACCTACCAACTAAGTAATCTCACACACCTGTCTGTGGATTAACCTGGGCTAACTTACCTCTCTCCTCTCTCAGTGGCTCCCGAACTCAAACTGTCCCCATCATATTTCCTTGTCGTTATTCAATAAACCTTTTGAACTTTGAATTTGTCTGCATTGGGTCGTGCTTAAGAGTCCACTTAACTTTTTTTTCTATTTTTTCATATGACAGTAATGTCAAACAAATTGGTCTATATGTGTTATTTTGCAAGATTTCTATTATTTCCATAGAGATTAAAAAGAGTTTGTGAAGATGATAAACTGACTGGCTCGTGCTGAGTTCCACCAATGATTAAAAACAAATATTTTGGAGGTTGTGACCTCCAAAAAAATATTTTAAAAAACTCAGATTCGTAAATACAACTGGATTTTTTAAGTAATTGAAAAATGTTATAATTAAAGTGTGATAAAGCTGTTTTAGGGGTGTTTTTTCTTTGTTTTTACGCATAAAGAATGCTTAAGATTGCAAAATACCACCCTCAATGCAGATTTTAAAAAATGGAAAGCTTGGAGAATGATAAATTTTCTATATCAACAGTAGAATATCTGACAAAATGAAGAAAACACATGAAAGCTGTGTCTCAGTTGCAAGCTAATTTTTTAGAGGTGGAGGGGATAAAAACGTATGTGTAGTCACCACCATCAAAGGCAAAGACAAGATCAAAAGGTATTAAAATAGCGGAATGCCCACCACTGGCAGGAAGATCATTAGTGAATTAAGAGAAAAAAGTATCTCTCAGCACTGGGAGTGTTATTTAAAGATTGATTGTTTCCCCGGTAGAAGTACCAATAATTCTAAACTTGCATGTATATCTTACATTTTTAACACAATGGGAAATAATAATAACAAGAACATTTATATGAATGAAACTCATTAAACTCAAAATTTACTTAAAGAAACAACAGTTACTGCAAATATCTTTAACAACGAGTCAGACCTTCATCTCAGATTAGCTGGCTCATTTGTTGTACATAGCTTATAAGATTTTGCCCATTTATAATATATTTAAGCTTATTTGCAAGTATCACATTTTCACAAGCTAGTAAAAAGTGGTCATCATCTTTCTTTCGTTGTCCACAAAAATCTTAGTACAGTTATGTGTTTGATGAACATTGTGGGAGTTTTCTAGATTATTTTTAAAGTGTTTTCCTCCTAATCTTTTGCACACACAAAAAGTGCATAAATGTTCTTATTTATTCCTGATATTAGCACAATTACTTACTGTCAGAAGATTAGACACACGACCCTCCTGTCTCCCCACAGGTGACAACGAGCCAGCAAAACAAAAACAACACCTGGTTATAAGCTAACATTACGCCTGCTAATGTAAGGCTCGAGTGTCCTAAAAATCACACATATCCCTCTAATAAACAGTTTGATTGCATTGATTTTTTAGTAAAAAAAAATGCTAGTTGTCATTTTTTCAGAATCCCACAGATCTGAGTCTCCTCCAGCAGAGTCCAAGATCTCCATTTTGAAAAAAATGTGAGCCCATAGCATATGATTCACATACCCATCAAACCATTCTATGACCCATCCTCATGCACTGTGTAAGGGTCATTGTCAGACTAGAAGAGATGACTTATGTCATCACAAAACAAATATGATCAATTAAAAAAAACTTTTCATTATTACGCGTGTTCCTTCACATCCAAAGTATATCAGCAAAATGATATACCCTCAGGATGCTCTCTGGATTTAGGATTTAGATTTCTTCGATTTTGTGAATGCAGACTTCTTTTTGACAAACTTTTCTATTAAAATGATTTTTCTTCTTATATTTTTTTCTCTTTTTGTTTGGAGTTTATTCATGCATGCTTTATTTATGTCACTACTTTGGTTCCGTTGTATTTCACTGTAGTTTGCGTTTCAGCCAGCTGAGGGCGCAGGTGAGCACACACCCGACGTCGGACTCGTAATAATACGGCGAAGACACCAAAGAAGAAGAAGAAGGAGTTTCCGGTGCAACAGCTAGGCATCATCATGCCTACTGCTGTGATTATGGAGGAAAATTTTGATAAATTATTAGAACAGTGTGAAGCCCAAGAGCTCGAGGTAAGGACTTTGGGATCTTTAATATGAACAGGAAGGTCTCAGAGACTTTGTGACTTTGAAAGCATGATGCGAACGTTGCGGTTTCTAGATATTTTAGGCTAGCGTACTGGCTACAAAACCTAGCCTGTGTGTAGCTTATCTTAAAGCTCTGTGAAATTAACTTATCAAACACGTTAACTCGTAGGCGAAACAATCCCACGTTAAAAATGAGAAGTAGGCTGTAGCAGCGTGTTCATGTTGGGCTGTTTTTTGCTTTACTTTTACCTTTACCTGCCAGGAGATGGTAGGAAATTAGCGGTCATTATCTCTCCGTTAAGTAGAATATATCTGCAGGTCATGTGTTTGATTTAAGAACCTTAAAGTCTTATCTGTGTTGACAGTCTGTTTGTCTATCTGCCTGCCTGCATATAACCTTCGGACTGACAGTTGATCTTTATAGTATAAAAATAAGGGAGCGAGACCAGTAATGTAATGTTAGCAGGAGGTAAAACTATCGACTTGGACGCTTGCTGTTGGCTGGGTGAACATCGGCGACTTTTTTTTTTTTTTTCTTTTAGTATGACAATAATAAGACAATAATAATAACGTTTTTTCCTCTGAGAAGTAGCATTTGTTCAGGTTTCCGCTTGTTTTAGCTCCAATTCTTAATCGCACACCTGCATCTCTTTGTAACAGGCTCCAGGGGGCATTGCAACACCTCAGGTCTACGCTCAGCTGCTGGCGCTCTATTTACTTAATAATGACATGTAAGTCATTGATGTCTGTCTTTTATTAAAGGCATGGCTATTTTTCTAGTTTATAGTAACTGTACAAGTATACAAACTGCATTGCTTCTTAAATAATTTAGTACCTTGAATAGTTTTCCTACTTCAGTAATTTTTGGAAGGCATGTATTTGTTAAAAAAAAAAACCCATTTAAATGTATATTTGTGTCTCAGATTGTAGCTCAACTCAATTTAGTTGATGAGCCCCTTTTTGCTGCCTGTACCTGTATCTGTATTATGAATGTGTTGATGTGTGTGTTTTCCTAACAGGAATAATGCCAGGTATCTATGGAAGAGGATTCCCCAAGCAATAAAATCGGTAAGCTTGTTAAAAAATGTTAAACACTGCTAAAGAAATAATATTTGAGCATTTTAATGTGAACAGTAAATGCTGTTTACTTTAAAATCCAATGTTGGTTTTATTAGATTTATTAGATTTTTCAAATCTTTGTAATACTCGTACTGTCATGTATACAGTTACTAGACACTTTGTAAGGTACACCTTGCTAGTACTGGATGGACCCTCATTTGTCTTCAGAGCTGCCTTAATTCTTCGTGCCATAGATTCAACAAGGTGCTGGAAACATTCCTCAGAGGTTCCAGAGGTTATGGTCGATGTTGGCATGTTGGCGGCATGATGTCATCACACAGTTGGTGCAGATTTGTTGGGTGCTTATCTATGACATAAGTCTCCTGTTCTGCAACATCTCTAAAGCGCTGTACTTAAGATATGGTGACCGTGGATGCCATTTGATTTGCCTTCCTATCAGCTCGTAACAGTTTGACCATTCTCCTCTAAACTCTGTCATCAACAAGAAATGGCGCTCATTGGATATTTTCCTCTTTTTTTTTTCTTCCTTTTTTCTTCAGCTTAGAAGTTAGAAATGTATGGTCTGTGTTTTTCATCAGCTTCTTGCCATTGTGTTGCCTGCATCGTATTTAATATTAAGGGCAAACATTTTTTTTTACCACCCCGACACAACCAGTTTTATGTTTATAGAAAAGTTGCTCAACTGTAAATGTAAGTAACTAAGAACACATGTAATTCTGACTTGAATGACAAAATGATCTTAAGTCCTGGCAGATCATTTTACCCCACAGGAAAACTTTGAACCCTCTTGAACCCCACTTTGGACCTGCTTAGACAACCAAGAGCACTATGAAATAAATGGAATTATGGTACTACCAATCAAGTCATAACTTCTTGCCAGTCCAAGAAAAGACAATTTAAGGATAATGGAACCATTATGATCCAACAGTCTTACATATATATTGGGGTGTGAATGCTCTTCACAGTAGCATTAAAACCACTGCCTGGTCAAGTGTTGCATTCTGATTGTGTTTGAAATGCTTCTCACTTGTTTCCTGCAGGCAAATCCTGAATTAGCAGCTATTTGGGCAGTGGGCCAGCGTATTTGGCAGAGAGACTTTCCAGGGATCTACACAGCCATCGCTGCTTATCAGTGGTCGGAGAATATTCTTCATGTCATGGAGGCCCTCAGAGGTAACCCAAAAATGTTAAAAACACCAGCTGACTTCTCGCACATCACTTTGACCTGTTATAAAACTTTTCAGATTAATTATACTTCTAGATATTCTTTATCTGATTTATAAATTTGGCTCTGTTTAAACTAGAAACTAAGGCAACATGTTCTGTCAGCACGTTTAAGTGAGTTCAATATTCAAAAAAAGTTTTTTAAATGATTTAGAATAACTGCCAGCAGGGGGCAACAGCTGAACCCAGTCAGGACTGTGATGCAACAAAGCAATGGGAAAATAAACAGAAACCCTCATGGTCATGAAGGGTACATCAAATATCCACAACAAGATACTTGCATATTAAGAAGGCGGTTGCATACCTACATATTTTTGTCTGTTTTTCACATCACCTTCTCAACTTCAAACGAATGATTTTCTAGAAACATCAGGTCATAAAGTTATATCATCTGATGGTCACAGTTCTAGCTGCATTTGTATCATGTGTCAGTTACATTGTGCAACAGTTTAAGAATAGTGTCTCCCTTATGTTTACGACACTGTGCGTTGATCTGATATTAATGCTCAGTACAGTATGTCATAGCACAATTAAGCAACCACTGGTCATAACTGCTTAGTGGATGTGCGAATAAACATTAACAAAAAATGCGCAACAGTCAAGAACTGGAGCGTTTATTCAGGATTACATTTTTTTGCAACCTGAGCGTACTTCCAGGCGCTTAGTGTATTCTTGACTATCATACAGCTCACACTAATTAGAATATTGCATAATATATATTTTTTCCATCAATGTGTTAAAAGAATAAAAAGCATAAATTAATCTGAATATTTTTAATAAACCTGTTTGAATTAAAGCCACAAAAGAAAGACATTAAATATACTGAGAACCTAAATAGTAATAAAATATAACATCATCTTGCCTTAGTTTGAGCTAAAATTTAATTTAACAGTCTTGCTAAATTGTGGTTTTTATTATTAAAATCATCAAGTTCCAGTGCTGAAGTATAAGCATCGCAAAAGAAAGAGAACAGCAGATAAATTGTCATTTAGAAAGAAAGAGGCTTAAATGTTGTGTCAGTGGTAGTTTAATAAACATAATTGATCGTCAGCCGTCTGCTGTTATCGGTTAGTTTAATCTAAAACATATGAAAATTGTTTTTATGTAGTATATGTGTACAGTCACTCCATTTACTAAACAGAACCGGTTACATAAATTGGCACGTTGAGCAGATAAATTAAAAGAGATCAAATGGAAAAACAGCCAAGTCACAGGACCTTGACACAGACTTGTTTACCAATAAGACTGAGCCCTCTTTCTCAGGTCGAGCTCCTCTGAGCCAGTCACATGGACCCTGTTTGTCTGTGCTCAGTTGGCCACTTGGGTCACTGTTAGAGGGGACTCGGCGCCCACTAGGACATGTGACACATGCTGCAATGGGTAGGAGGGGACATTTCTGTGAAAAGATCCTAGGCTAGCAAGCGGGTAGGAATGCCTGGTGGAAAGGATCGGGTGTCACCAGCTGTGAGTGTCCAGTATAAAGGACAGAGCTGCTAGCTCTCAACCAGAATAGATATCAGCATTTCAAGTACGGCAAACCGACAGGAGAAGTTCTTAGACGCTGCACTCTGTTTTAGCAACTCAGCTTTTAGCTTTCTCCTTGTGAGAACCGGAGACTTCTTAGTCTAGTTGTAGGCATAAAACTTTACGAAATGGACATCCAGAGGACAGGATCTGTGGTTCGGCCCCCCAGCCCCATGGATAGCCTTGAGAAGCAGCTGAGCTGCCCCATCTGCCTGGACATGTTCACAAAGCCTGTGGTCATCCTGCCTTGCCAGCACAACCTGTGCCGTAGCTGTGCCAGTGACCTCTATGACTCGCGCAACCCGTACCGCTTTTCTGGTGGCGTCTTTCGCTGCCCTACCTGCCGGTTTGAGGTTGTGCTCGACCGCCATGGTGTGCACGGGCTTCAGCGAAACCTGTTGGTGGAAAATATCATTGACATCTACAAGCAGCAGCAAGAATTAAGTGGCAGTGGAAAGACAGAAACCAGCCTGAAGCCTAAAGAGTCCAAAGAGCCAAAGTGCCAGGAACATGAGGATGAGAAAATCAACATCTACTGTGTGACCTGCCAGACACCCACCTGCTCCATGTGCAAAGTGTTTGGCCAGCATAAGGACTGTGAGGTGGCCCCTCTAACAACTGTTTACGAGACCCAGAAGGGTGAACTGAGTAATGCTATCGATACTCTGGTGACCAGCAATGGTCACCTGCAGGCTCTGCTCAATCAGATGGAAGACGCCTGCCGTGCTGTACAGGAAAATGCTCAGCATGCCAAGCAGGGCCTCGCTGAGCGGTTTGATCTGCTATATGCTGTCCTAGAAGAGCGTAAGGGCATTTTACTTGAGCAGATTGGGAAAGAGCAAGATGAAAAGGTGGCAGCTCTGCGGGCACTGGCTCAGCGTTACGGTGAGCGACTGCAGGCCAGCTCAGAGCTGACAGATACGGCTGTGAGGGCACTGGAGCAGAGCGGAGCTGCTGAGTTCCTGTTGGCTTCGAAGGGCCTTATCACACAGACCAAAGATGCAGCCAAAGCCTCACTGGGGGAAGAGAGGCCCGAGCCAGGCTTTGAGAAGATGGACCACTTCACTATATCAACGGAGCATGTCGAAAGAGTCCTTGGAAAAATGGACTTTGGAGTGGTTGGAGATGATGATGAATTTGAGGATGCAGAGGAGGAGGAGGAGGAAGAAGAGGAGGAATGATGAGAACTGAAGTTGTTTTGAACTTAAGTACTCTTGAAGGTGTTTTGAAATAGGGCAGTGTTTGTCTTGAGGACTCTGAATTTAATGTTGAATGAAATATTAAGGAGGTGAAGGAGGATGTGGGCTGAAACATTTTGCCCTGTCAGTGCAATATCTAATTTCAGTGTCATATTCATACTTTTTTTCTTAAGTTCTTTTTATACTTTTGTACCTCTAAGTCTGTTAAATGTAGAAACGGGTAGTATTTAAGAAGGTAGTATTTTAGGATTTTAGATTTCCTTTCTCACTTTGTTTTGTGGAATTGGTGATCAACTGACCTCGCTGTAATCACCAAGTCTGTTTTTACTGGTAATAAACCTGCATGAACTGAAGCAGCAATGTTCTTTATTTTTAGCTCAATGTAAGCCCAACTTAAAATATTGATTTATTTATATTAAATAAATGGGGCTTAAAAGGAAAGAAACCCCTACATGACTTAGTATTATTTTGGTGCTACAGACTTTTGGAGTGCTTCCATCAAAATGGTTCCCAGTCTGTTGCTGCTGTTACTTGGCAATGGACTGTATTTAAAAATAAAGGCCCTTGCCATGTCCTGTCTGCTTTGCCTTTGCTGGTGAAAAGTGGGGGCTATTTTTAAGAGGTGAGATGGTGAGAGGTGATAGCTCACCCTGGAATAGATTGACAGGGAAGGACAAGCCAGGTCCCGTTTCTCCTGCATAAAACTCCCATCCTCCCACTCACAGATGTCTTACTCAGCACCTCCAACCCAGCTCTGAAGTGTCAGAGGGGCATGCTAAGAAAGGCCCGTCCAGTTGCCACACAAGCCATTCCCCAGCGGCCAAGAGGCCATGGTAAAAATATACGTCTTCCCTGAGGCTGGGTTACAGGAAAAAAAACCCTTGAGATGACCGGCCTTGTTGGGTTGGGAGCATTCAAATTTACAGATGGTCAGTTGCCAGAAAGTTGTTCCAACACAAGAAGCAGTTTTATTAGCTGTGGCTATTTTAAATAGATAGTTTTTCGCTTAGTGATGCACAATAAAATGGGTTTCATTTGGATTTCTTGATTTAAGAGGCTGTTTGAGTCAGAACAGTATTTAAATAAGTAAGGATTGTAGCTATTAGATCTCAGGCCTCCATTTCAGGGACGACACAGGGGACACGCAGTCAGTTTTTATAGTCCAACATTTTATTTATTTTTCAGTTTTACACAGTTTATTTTTTAGGTTCAGGAGAAGAATTATTTAGAAAAAGCTGCTGTGACATTTAAGTGAGGCAGAACCCCCCCCCCC
>VUQG01015007.1:21033-34307 GCA_015106755.1 Etia nguti
AAGTTGGGAAGCCCCCCCCCCCCCCCCCCCCCCGAATATGATTATAAGTCATTTGTTCATACAACTACTGAATCTTTGGGATAAATTTAATGATCCCCACCACACACAAACACAAACCCACACTGATCTCAATCAGTAGAATCACACCATTCTTCTGGCACTCTTCCTTTACATGAATAAAGATATTTATTTTATAAACTAATGGAAGAAACAAATTGGCGTATCTAATGGTCAAAATTCCCTAGAGCTGGACCCACAGATCACCCCCCATGCTGAAACTCCACCTACAGTCATAACTTTGGTTAAAACTCAAGCGCAGCTAATGCGTAAACGGTGTTGACATATTTTCCAAGATATGTGTTCAGCTTCTTTTTTCCTCTTTTCAATAAGTGCAGTAACATTTAGGACAGGAAGCTCGTTGGACATCACAATGGGAACGCGCTCTTGACAATCTCCGGCCTTCCCCTACACAGCTGTCTTTTCTCATCCCACTTGTTATTGTTACTGCTGCTAACGGCTGCAGCAGACAGCGGGCTGATTGTTGGTATACACACAACCCGTTGCTAGGCTGTAAAACACCAAAGGCCATAACCCTGAGGCACTTACGTGATAGCTGCCGTAGCAGCAGCAAATACCTGCCAGCTTGTGTTGTTTGTGAGGCCCTGTCACTCCTACAGTAATCTCCACAGCACGTCAAGTCAGGCTAGATAAACAGGGCAGTTTGGAAGCCGAAGCCAGAGCCTGCTGATAAAGCCTTCAGCGGGTCTGTGGTGTGAGCACATCCGTGATTCGGCTTAAGCATGCTTCATTTAACAGATCTTTAATTAAGTATCCTTGATTGTGGAATTCGTTTTAGCTCGAGTCAATGTTTCCCGAACAACAAAATGCAAGATTTCACTTAAAGCAAACCCAGATGGTACGAGGAATTAAAGACAGACAATTTTTTTGTTAAGACTAGCTTTGTTTGATTTTCCCAGAGCAGTTCCTGTTATAGCTGCGTGTCATTGTGTGTTTGTTTGGGCTGGGATGAAGTGACTTGCCAAACACATACAGTTACCACAAGAAAGGTGAAAAATCTGCAAAGTCAGCAGAGTGGAAAACAAAGAGCTTCTTCCAAGGCCAGTGCACTGTCTAGTTTTAAAGAAATCTGCAGTTCCTTTCCCTCCACATTCTCTGAAATTTGGTCCAGGAGGTGTTGTGTAATCTTGCAGATGGACAGAGAAACAAATACCATCACTTGACATTTACTCAGGATGTAACAATTCTGAAACTAAGACTAAAGCCATGATGCAGCTGTTCAGTTTTATTAGGATGATACATATCATATTTAAAACATGAAGTTGGGAAAACGCATTACTGATGAATCGCATGTTGGGAGTGACAGATCTGGGTTATGGCATAAGTGAGACAGTACAACAGATGGAAAATCCTCTCCAGCAGCATTGACATTTCAGTATTAAATGTTGCCCTAGGGGCGAGATCAGTGATGCACGCTACATGAGTGCAGATGACCATAGCAGAACAAAGCTTCTGAATATCCATAAAACTAAATAAATGACATGAAAGTGTTAAAATCAGTGGAAGAACACAAATTATTGCCTGAAAGTGTGTGGGCTGATTACACTTGCATTTATTACATTGCATGTTCTAAACAGAAATAGTTTGATAACCAGATTTCACCATTAAGAAGGACCAAAGGCAGTGATAAGTCATTTAAAAATAACAGAAGACAAAAACAATGTTCTTAATAATGCCGACTCAGTCCATGGAAAAATCAGTGAGTGATTCCTGCAAAAATCCTCAGATTTTGTGTACAGCAACTTTACTTTATTCATTCAACCCATGCAAAATTTGACCGTTTTACTGTGCATATTTCCAGAGTTACAGGTCCTCAGGGTTTAAAGGTGTGGGTTGAAATTTGGAGCTTTTTTAAATCACCTTACCATTCCAGCATTTTAACTTCATAAGTACCAGAGAGATGGGGGGGATTAAGTTCTGTTTAAAAACTGGAGCCAAATCAATTTTACACCCACACTAAGGGTCATGGGGAGAAGAGAAAATGTTTCTGTTCAGCCCTGTAGCCACTTTTGAGCATCAGTATCATGGGATATATCATAGTTTAAATAAACTGCACCAGTTTAATGTCTGTGAGAAGAAAAAAGCTTTGGTACCATAAATGTTTAATGTGTTTTCTGATCATTCAAAGGGGGGAAAAAAAGTTTAAAATTAGCATGCTGACCAAACTTTAAAGGCTCATATCTTCATGTATGATTGCTGGCTTGTCAAAACAAGTTTTACAAGGTCTCCTTTTTTCCCTGCATTTTGATACCGGCCTCATCGTCCAGCCACAGTTCCTTCTGGGTCAGAATAATTTTCCTTAATGTATTTTGAAAGTCTGTAACTCTGACAGCTGTCATAGCATCAAGGTAAAACTGTACATGGCTTTTTAAAATATAATAAAGTTGTGCTCAGAGGGAAAGATGTATTCAGAATACTTTTTTCAATACATTTCATATCTAATTTGGAACAGCCTGTGAATACAGATTATTTGTGCTTTGTACATTGAGATAAACTAAACCATAAGTCTGTAAGTATTTTAGTTTAATGAACAGTCTGTTCAATGGTTCATAATAATCTGATGTGTTTCTGGTTCTCAGGGCTTTGTTCTTTAGAATATAATAAATCACTCCTGAAGAACTGTTCATCACAGCATATGACCTCCTGTGCTGTTGCTCATTAGAAGTGCTGTTTACACGAGACATGTTGCTTAAATATCATGTTAAAATGTTGCAACATCATGCTCTCCTCGTGCCGGGAAGCTCCCAGCAAGTTGCCCTGTTTGCTGTGCACTTTAAATAGAACCAGAGCCTAGATTTAGTTCATATGCAGTCCATATGCACCTATCTCATATGTCTTCACAGAGAGCACACGGCAGCGGGCGTACGGCCTGGTGGCCCAGGCGTACACTTCCATCACGGCAGAGGATTTTGCTGCCTTTGTGGGCTACTCTGTGGAAGAGGCGGTGAAGGGTAATGTTATACCAGCTGTTTGTAGTCAGCCAGTAATCCTGCTCTCAATTTTATCACATTACTTTATACAGAGTTATTGAGCGCATTTTTTCCCCCTCACTTCAAAGGTGTGGTGAGCCAAGGCTGGCAGGCAGACCCCAACACCAGGATGGTGATGCCCAAAAAACCAGGTAGGTGGCAGTGTTGCTCTGTTAAACTGCAACCAAAAGGAACCAAGCATCCAACTCCCAAGCTTCTCCTCCCCGGGGATTTTATTAGACGCATAAAAATGTTGTGAGCACAGATTTAGGACTTGGGTCATGCTGACATTGTTTTTCCTTGAAGTTCTTGAAGTATGTGATTGTCGTCCATATAGCCTAAATTTTATCACTGTCACATGTCCCCGATTCAAAGCGTCAAGGACTAATCCACGGGTTTATTGATTTATGCGGACATACCAGGAGGACATCTGTCCTATCTGTAATCATCAGAACTTACTGCATGACTGAAGCATCTGCTGCACACATGCATGCAACTAACCCACCCACATGAATCCCCAACTTTCTTCCTTAGTTTTTATTGACTCTTTTAGTTGTTGATCTCACACAGGAAACGATTCTGTTTGAGATGGATGTAAAAGATTGTGCTGGCCTGGCAGATAGTTGTTGTTTAACAGGTCAGGAGTAGTCGTGAGCTCACTTCTAGATGTGAACAGTAGGTCTAACTCGAATCCCGCTCCCTGCTGAGCTTCAGAGTCAGAGCCTGTGGGCTGTAGAGCTAAAACTGGAGAGATGTAAGAAGATCGATAGCATTTGGCACAAGAGGAATCCCCCTCTGACTCAACTTCTCCTCCTCCGTGTCTCTCTCCTTCAACAGATCCTCCCCCTGTCTCGCTGGTTCCAAATGAGCAGCAGTTGGCCAGACTCACTGACTACGTGGCTTTCCTTGAGAACTGATAACCCACCACAGCCACTGCCACCCGTTTTCACCCGCTCGGTACTGAGGGAGAATACAAGACTCTTCATCCTTCCCACGTCCCTGGTTGAGGCGTACCCCCGCCCCCCCGCCCCATCATCTTGCATGATTTCTCCGGGACATGGCTATTTATGTTCAGCGACTAATAAACCCTCTGCTCTTGATGTGTTGAAAATTTCAGACTGTGACGTTGTACATTTGCAATGCTCTTCGCGAACCCACCTGATGTCTAGATTTGACCGTTTTTCAAAGGAAGCTTCATTTTCCCATCACCGACTAATTCTTTCCTCCCAGCAGAAATACACAAACCAGCTTGTACAGTCGACTTCTTCTGTTTTAGCATTTTAAAGTTGGCCTTGATATAAATGTCATCAGGTAACAGGAGTCTTGGCATGCATGCATCACCGTACGGAGACCTCATTTTGAAATTTTGTGTTTTGACTGGTGAATAAATATTTTGCTGTTTCTATATTTCTCGTACTGTTCTTCTGAGTTTTGTCTGTAATCGGTGTTGCATTTCAGAGTCAACATTCACTGTAAATGAAAGTTTGCTGTCTTCTGTGGCCCAATATGAGGAAGCAGGCCTGTATTTATGTATGATTATGGACCACCAGGTAAGTTGATATTGGAGCAAATGGATATTTATACCTCAAAATCACATAAATTGTTGTGGAAAATGAAGAGTTGCAGTTTAATCCTGGCAGTGAAAGGCAAAACTTTAAACACACAAAACAAAAACATTTTTTAACATCTCTGATAAAAATAATAAACTTCTAAAGTGATGCTTTCTAATTAACATCAGAGAGCTCATGGACATTTTTATTCTGTGAAGTCATATCTGGCTGCCATCTGTTCCTTACTGCTACAAAATAAAAACCTGGATAAGTCCCCTTTGTGTTCTGTTTTGTGGCATAATTTGAAATGTGCACTTCTACTTTACTTTGTAGTCATTTCAGCATTTATTGTAGCTGGCACTGGAAGGGAGAGGCAGCCATTTGATGCAATTTGGTGTGAAATCCTGGACATTGGGGCCATTCCTTGCACTTTTGTGGTTGCAAGGATCTCATTTATTTCATGCAATGGTTTGCTTTGTTTTGAAAATGCCACATTGGACACGACTGCAAGCATGAAAATTGCCCGTCTGTTTACATTTGCTGCTGTGTGTCCTTTTAAGTCTGTCTCGGGCTACAGATTTGCAGCATGTAAAGGGAACTGTGAACTTAAGAGACTTCTCAGGGATTGGCACTGAACCAGCATGACAGCATCCACCAGGTTTAGTCAACACAAACACTGAAAGGTAACGGACCGTGAGGATATACACACAGATGTGGGTCCAGCAAACTACTGTGAATAAACTGCCTAAACTAATAAGTACTTAATTTAATTTATACCAATAATTAATTTAGTATTAAGCTGACTGGATATTTATTGACCATCCTGACATTAAATTAAGGGAACAATGGCTCAGGTCAGGTGAAATCCTGAGTTTGGGTTATTCTCTCTGATTGTGCAGGTTTCAACTGGCAGCAGAGTTAATGCTGCCCACACCGGCCAAGGACACTGTCACTAAAGCAAGCAGGCCAGAATAATTCGCACAGCGCTCACTTTACAGAAAACAAACAAAAACCGTATGACAGTATGAGCCACAGTGAATTTGCACCTTAATGATTCCATGTACCGTGAGAGCTGTCTGAATAGTAAGGGTTTACAGCACCTGAAAAACATGGCCGGTTAGCTCAGTTGGTTAGAGCGTGGTGCTAATAACGCCAAGGTCGCGGGTTCGATCCCCGTACGGGCCACTGTCTTCCTATTGGTAGTTGAACGTAGGGGTTGGTTTTGATTATCGATTTTCCGATTAAAATCGATTCTAGCTTGAATAACACGATATAGATTCATTAAAATCCTGAATCGATTTTTAAATATAAATTTATTTTGCCCGAAACTCCAGAATGCTGTTCAATACTGCAGAAATGTAAACTTTTTAAAATTATGCGAAACTGCAAAATGCTTCGCTGTGTTTCTAATTAAACCTCTGTAACTTTGCTTCACTTCAGCAGCATCAGGTAATGTTTATATGTTGCTTCATGGTTTTCTTTAGTTTTTGTTCTACAGCAGAATATTTTTAACGTGAGTGTTTTCTGCTATAAAAAGCCAGGTCAGGAAAATCTCCTTCATGTTTTTCTGTGTTTTATGCTCAGTTACTTTGACACAAAGGCATCTGCTGTGATGCTTACACCTCTGATGAAGTCTCACAAGTGTCAGCTTTCTTTTTATAGATATAAAAATATGGATATATACTGATAAATGATCAGAATTATAATATTTCTGACTGTCTGGGGCAAAATTTCCCAGATTCAAATCGAATCGAATCGAATCATGGATCGAATCGAATCGGGACCTTGTGAATCGGAATCGAATTGATTCTAGAAATCAGTGACGATACCCAGCCCTAGTTGAAGGTCTGACGCATCATTGGACTGCCAGGAGTTTTGTTGTGCATTATTTCATTGGCATGCTGTTCAAACATATTTTCTGTTTTCTTTTTCAGGTTAACTGTTACAACGACACCAGTCTTTTCCTACTTAAGACGAAAATGCCTGTATTAACGAGTTTTACTAATTAGGGATAAGTTTTATAACCCTCATGTTATAAATTTACACTTAGTTGTTGGGCTCCTTCTAATTGTAATTTGTTTGTTTACCTCTCTGAGCTTTTTTTTTTTTGTGATATTGTATTTGATGGAGTTGGGGTGTTTTCGGTTGCCATAACATTAATTTCCTGTCTTTTAACGATAAATACATTTTATATAAGTATCAAAAGCAAAAAATAAAATGGCTGTTGTTGTTGTGAGCAAGAAGCAAAGAGATGGCCACGTGACCCAGTATTTCAGCACTGTGAAGCTACGTAATGCTTCGAGCCAAGTCCCTCTGACTTTTAACTAACTTAGAAAACATTTCAAACCATTTGTTTCTGGAACACTTTTTAATGGAAATAACCATTCTTGTAAGGTGACTCCACCCACATCATGTGTGTATTTTATTTTATTTTATGCAGGATACATTTTGGCTTCCAACCTGCCGGGTTTATACGTTCAGGGACGACGCAGCCCAAGACTGACATCTTTTTAAAGATGAAAAAGAGTTTCACTGAATCACTTTTTAAAAACTCTCTCTGACCATTTATACAGAGTACATTAATGTATGCAGAACACAATTCTATAAGTTCATATGATACACAGTGACGACAGTGCTTTGAAGTAAGGGCACAAGGTCACATTGTGTTTCCAGAATTGGCTCTGTGCTTTTACTACCGTGGGTCAACATTTATACCTCATATTGGTTCAGATAACTGACACATGCATGACGTAATGCCATGTGGTATTCATGGCCTCATATCTGCTATCTGCATTACAATAATACATTTGACCTCAGTGTTCTCACCTGCCTTTAACTGATCCAGTTTTGACACAGAGCTCTCATGTAGGAAGGTTCTACAAGCACTGGTAACTTATTTTTAGATGAAGCGATCTGTGGACTGAAATTGCAACAATTTATACACGTTTGATTATCCCCCACAGTCCCCCACCCCAGGCTTCAGCTTCTTTTTCTCAGAAATCTTCACAGTCATAATATAAAATAAGACACTTTAATATGTTGAGATATTGTTAGTCTAGTTTGTAAGTGGTAGTACTCGTGGGAAGGGAAGCCAGGCTTTACATGTTTTCTCAAACTTCAGATGTCATTTTAATGAAAGCAATTTGTTTAATGGTTTCGGTCATTCTCTGCTCTTCTCATTTCTCACTGACTGTAAAATGCACCACATGAAACAGCAACCCTCTGAATGCCACGGTGAATATGTGGGGAAACACAGTTTTGCACTCTCACAATCTGAAGCCAGGCTGAGCAGGACTCCCTTGAGATGAGGCTCTGCTCCACCAACACACTCTGATTACCCAGGGGTTTGTCAGATGAAGCCAGCCAGCTTTGAATTTGATTGATTTTTTTTTTTTAAGTTTTAAGTAAATAATAATGTTACTAAACTGCAGCTACAGCAGTTAACTCGTCATGGCACGTGTACACCAAAACCTGAACTTCGGTATGGAGAGAAAAAATAATAATTTGGACTGTCAGTGGTAGAGCGTGACATGTGCCAGCGCAATAGTAGCACAGCAGCTTTTTCACTGGCTGTGGCTTTTTTATGACAATAATTCATGCACACTCAGGCACTACTGGGCTTGCTGACCTTAACAACTTAGGTGAGGAACATATGTGGACACAACAGACTTTTCAGCCCAGCCAAAATGACTCTGTGAATGACTTGATGAGGATTTCTACAACATTCTTCTTAAAGTGGTTGTGAGTAAGTGTGTCTTTGCACACCGGATGCTTTTTCACTCTTTTTCAGTCCACTTCTTGTACACAACCATTTTCAAAGGAATGGGTTTGTTTTTTTTAATACACAACTTAACACTGTTCAATGAAAAATGCAGGGACAAAAAGACATCAAAGGATGAACCAGTGTTGTGTATTTATTAACATTTCTTTAGTTGAATCTATGGAAAATAGCAAAGATAAAACAGTTTGACAGACATAAAATAGTATTTTTTTATTTTCAAAGAGCTATTAGCTTCGTCAAAAGGAAACAGAAAAATATCCAACACAGCACCTGGACGTTGATCCATCGGCTGTTCACTGAAGCATCATAAGAAATTTTTTCAGTGGAAGGGTGACTGTCAAGAAGCCTTTCCAGGGCAACAGGGAGAAAAAGTAAATGCTAATGGAACGTGATCAGTCATGGACTGGACTCCCCAGAGCACGGACCTCAATATTATCATAACAGCATGAGATCATCTTGATGAAGGAGGGAAGAAAAGACAGAAACATTCAAAAAAGAGCTTTGAATGTCCTTCACGAAACCTGGAGAACTATTTTTGAAGGCTACTTAAAGATGTTACGAGAAACCTGCCTAAGAGAGTTTGAAGAATTAAGGTGGTCATACAAATATTGACTTTCAGCTTATTAGGATTGCACAAACTCAGCTTTTCCCTCATATTCTGTATGTCCATTTGTTTCCACATGTTTCAGTATCTCACTGCACATATTACCCATTTTCTTCGCAAAATATAAAGAAATGAGGGTTGGCTCATGATGTTGTTCATTACTGTATAATTGTTTTAAACAGTCAGGAAGCATGGGCAGCATTTTCATATCAAAAGGTTATTTTGGAAATACTGAAATGTTGCACAGATTTTTCAGTTTCACTGGTCAAGAGCCACGTGTGTTCTGTAACACATGACAGTTGCTGCTACAAAAATAATCATCAGCTCTTAAATTAGTTTTTCATTTCATACATGCAAATGCTCTCCACATTGTAGAACACTTTGTCTTTCACATTTTCAGTTAGGCATGTTTCTTATGAAGTGGCTGAGATAACTGTTTCCGATTCTATGTTCAACCCGCTTATTTTTTTTTGCAGTGAGTCACAAGACAGTTTGCAGGTTTTAGAAAGAATTAACATGAAAAAAAATAGCCCAAGGAAAGACTGGTAGACATCTGGATGTTCCTATTTTTGTTGTTAGGGGGTTTTTTTTATTATTATTATTACATTTTGTTTTGTTTAAGAAAAAAAACCCACAACAGCACTTGAGTCACTGGCTCAGCATCTTTTGCACAGCTGCTTATGTTTAGGTAGGAACTGTTGTGGGTGAGGTCATTTTTTCCAGGGGTCAAAAGTGACTTCTTGCTCACATGATGTTATAGGCGACTGCACAGGTGACTCGAGGCGCTTTTCCCTTTAGAAGTCTGTATTTGTTTACTGTCTTTCAAACTCAGTGGCCATTTTCAAAACAGCTTTGTGCACTTATTTCACCAGTTATTTTGAATCAGTCTCTAACTTTTCATTTCAGTGGTCAGTGGAACATTATAAATTGTACTTTGAATCTCCAGGCCCGCAGGCTCTGCCAGCAGCCAGCTGTACCTGAGCACCCAGCCCCGGACACCAAGAACCACCAACGCACCGATGCCTGAGGGCATCAGCAACCGGCAGGGAGTGTGGTGGGGGAGATAGGCCCCCATACCTGGGAGGTCCTGACATGTTTCCAGAGAGGTGGAGTCTAAGACCCAACCTGACATATAGACACAGACGAACAGGCACAGACAGACACAAACGTGCATTCCCAACCTCATGCACTCACCCAAAGTGGAGATAAACAGAAATGGACACTGTACATACACTCAGACTCCCCAAACATACTCTATACCCCAGGTCCAGGTACCCTGGCCCCCAGAGGGGGAATCCGCCCCTAGACCCATGAGATGTTACCCTTTTCCCTGTGGTGGAGACAGGCAGACTGTCCCCGGTACCGTAACAGCAGGGAGGGCCCGCATCCCAGACCCCAACCAGACGGCCAACTCCTCCTCCCAGCCCCCCCGCCCCGATGGCTAACAGAGAACGGGGGTGTGTAAAGACCCCATACCTCCCTCCGCCCGCTCATATGTGCTGCTGCGTGCTGTTCTAAAGTGCATTTAAAACACGGGAGGGCATGGTGCTTCCTGCCAGAGAGAAGCAGGTGTCAGCACAGCCCCTCCCGGGAACCCTCAATGTCTACATGCATTTAAAATTGAGAGGTGGGCACCAGCGCCAGAGGTGAGGTTGAATACACAGACCGTCCTCTGGACGCCGTAGGGCGTGCCCACCCCCAGGGCCCTATATGTATGCGTTAAGAAAGTGTGAGTAATGTGGATGTCTAGGTTGTGGAATAAAATTGAGGCACAGGTGGCCAGAAGGGGACAGAGGGGGGATGCCTCCCCTGCACCCTGGTGACACACCTGCACCCCAAGGCCCTGCATGTGTGGGTGGGTGTGGTGGAGCGGGAAGAGGGAGGTAGTTGGGGATGGGGAGGGAAGGAAGGGGAGGGGGGCAAGTAGCCCCTCCCTGGGGCCAGCTCCCCCACTGACCCGAGTAGGCACCCCCACTCTCTGGAATCCACCAAGGCAAGGGGGCCCAGGCCCATCTGGACCGGGGCCCACGGCAGCAGCACCGCCAAGACCCACAGAATCCGGGGAGGCCCATCCGACCCCACCACAGCGGAAACTGTACCCACCCCATCATCCAATCATCTCCCAGACGACACAAGACAATAGACACCCAGGTTAAGTTCATTCTCCACCTCTCCTATATCTCTCCCCCACCTGCAGTGTGAGCTCCTGGAGAGCAGAGAAATCCTGCAAGGATGTAATCATCCAATCAAGTTTACTTTTGTATGTATGTCATATTTATGATTAAAAATAAAAAAAAAATGTAAAAAAGTTTAATCTAATATATATAATATAATCAAATTAGATATTGATATCTTCAGATGGGAATTGATCCTGCTACATGAAATGCTGGTATTGGAAGTATCAATATTTCAGAATTGCTCCGCACATCACTATCACTCAGTCAGCAAGTGAGACGGTAGACAGCGGTGAGGAGGAGAGTGCGAGTGTGTCGCAAAAACATAAATATGACTGACACCCGTAAACAAAGCAGCATCTGGCTGCAGTTTAAAGAAGAAGCAGATACTAACTAAGAGGAGAAACCGAATCAGCCCATCCAAGCTGAGGCATTTGATTTTTCTGAATGTCAGCATGCACTGAGGACATACTGTTTGGTTCAGTTTCTGTTCTGTGGATTTGTTTGCAGTGTTTTCGTTTTTGTGTTAAACTGAAATTAAAAGTTTGATTAAAATATTAAGAAGAATGCCTGCTTTTGTAACAGAACAAATATCACAAAATTAGGCAATTATAAGGCTTCTCATAAAAACACTAAATGCAAAAAGGGGTTATCAACCCACAAAGCACTCATATTTGCCAAGTGAAGCTAAAATATGAGGCTACAGATGATAATAAATTAAGAGCCATTTGGGAGCCGTGCCACAAGAGCCGGTTCTCTGAAAAGAGCCGAACTTCCCATCACTACTGCTCAGGTGCCTACATGAGCTGCATGTCACAGCCACTATGGTGATAAACCACTGAAACTAACTTCCTGCTGTTTTAGGAGCATCAACAGGAACCGGAAGCCTGGTTGTTGATTGATAATTTATGCACTGACTGCTCTGAAATTCAGTGGGTGGTTCTGTTTATTTTATTGTAACATGTGTAGTTTGAGTCTGGTGACGCAGAAGGACGAGGGCAATCATAAGTTCTGTTAGTATCTGGATCAGGTGGAGACAATCTGTTCAACAGTCTCATGATAGCTGGAGAGTTTTTTGACCTCACAGGGAATACGTTGGATGAGGAAAGAGGTTACATAAAACACTGTATACTAATATGATCCACTGGGGGGCAGTCTTTGCCAACACTGTGATCTTAAAGCGAGTAAACAGATACAATAAATATTGTTTGCTATTTCCAGATGTCAAAATGCATCAAAGACCAGAAAAGCTCCCATCAAAACTAGTAGTATTTGGATAACAGCATAAAAAAAGAAAATTCCTCTTTTTTCACGTCTCTTCTAGCTGCTCCAACTGGCGTGGGGGTGTTTAAAATTTCATTAACCACAGTAAAAGATCTTTCACATCCACACAAAAAATGTTTCCATGTGGGATGATGAGTCATGAGCATGAGACCAGAAGAAGACTTCAAGAGGATGTGGGAGACTGAACAGAGGATGGTGATGAGAAAAAAGAAGAGGATCGGAAAGGAGGAGGAGATGAAAGCTGGGGCTGTGGGAGCCAAAGTGAAAGAGCTGGTAGATGCGAGGAGGGCAAAGGTAATACTAAAGAGGCATTGCTACAGGAGTGCCAAGTGGACAAATCAGCAAAAGATAAAGAAATAAAATTATATCATTCTCACGGCTAGTGCAGCTGTTTTCATGACCGTGTGACCTCAGTTAAGAGTTCCCAGATAATGGCCATGGGGCTCCGAGCCCTCACATGTCCAATCCAAGAGATTTCCTAATCTGCTATTAAAAGTGGAGATATCCTGTAGGAGCAAACTTGGCTTTGACTGTGCCTCTGCCAGCCAAACCTGAATGGCTCTTTTGAGTCCACCGTGCTTCATTCATGTCCTGCTCCTGGGGACGTCACCTTTTGACTTTGAGTAATTAAAGAGGAAATTAAGGGAGGAAAATGAATACAGATCACCGGTAGAGTAAAGTGAAGACAAGCAAAGCTGTGTTGTTTTTAATACAGCTTTAAAATTTACTCGATTTTAAAAACAAAACATTTTTTTATGCCATTAATTATAAATCACCACTGAGTGCACTGGGTACCAGAAATCTTTTTTTTTTTTTTTTTTTAACTAGGAAAGC
>VUQG01015007.1:34327-47886 GCA_015106755.1 Etia nguti
TTGGTTTACAAAAATTTTTTTTTTTTTTTTTTTTTTAACTAGGACAGCTTAAGTGTTACACAATGCTTTCTAGAAAGTTTTAAGCTGAGGGAATGACATGGCTAAGGGCACACAGCAGAGATGGCTCTTGCAATATGTGAGTCTCAGCCAGCTGGAACATTCATAATACACTTCTACACCATCTGTCTGCTTTAGTTATACTTGATAAAGACTGTAAATTCTAGATATTTTGGGGTTTTCTGCTTTAAAAGAAAATATGTCTGGCAAAAATCCATATTTGTCATACTGCAAACAAAAAACAACACTGAATGTATCCCACTAACATGTACGTGTTTTTTTTTTTTTTAAACTGAAATAGTAGAAATTACCAGTATTCCTACAAGAATTTCACTCCTAACCATAAATAGGCTTAAGACCAGTGGTAACCATGCTTTTAGCGCCTGTCGCATTGACTGGATGACTAATAACTTAAAAACTAAAAAAGGAAAAAAAAAATGTAGTTTTTAGTCAGGCCAGGATTTAGTGGTTTTGATGACTGAGGGTCAGTTTAGGGAGTCAATAAATAATTGAAGTGTACAAAACAAAAGGGCGCTCATTAACAAAATGAAGTATTTTAATTCTAGTGCACTGTTTTATTGGTTGTTTTTCTTTTAACCATTAGTGCCATCTGTAACCTTTATTTAAACAGGAAGTGATACTCCTAACATTAAGCAACTCTTTCGCATGAGTGTCTTTGACTTTGGTTTTTTGATGGCAGAAGGAAAAGCTGTGCAGACCCCACTCAGAAAGGCCACACACAGATTAGAACCATGCAACCTTTTGCTGTGAAGTGATAGCACAAACCACTGTTCCACCCAAGTGTTATCTCTGTGCAATGGAAGGTTTAGCCTGTTCTAAAATGAAAATTGAAGACAGAGGCTCTTCTTGTCTCATATGACATTAAACGTCAATCTATGACATACCTACAGGTCAAAAAAAAGAAATACAGAGGGCTGCCGCTGGCTGCACTTTGAGCACTCTGGAACAACTCCAAAAATAGCAAGAGCAAAATGTTTTGAGTGCTTGCCCCCTTTCTCATTTCTCAATTTGCACATCCTCCATTCCTTTTCTCGCCTGCTTTCCTCGTGTCTTATTCCCTCCATCCTGAGATGCATGTGGAAAAGGTGAGTAAAAGAAACAAGGAGAGAGGAGGAGAGGCAACAGGCATTTATTAATTTGGAGCCTCATTTTAAAGTCAAATAAATTTGATTTTCAAACAACCCAACTACTGCTGCATTTCTATGATCTCAGATGGAACAGTGCTCATGACATGGCACAACAGGACAAAATATTAAACCCATGAAAAGTTAGAATATTTGACTGTATACCTTTGATTTGAAGAGTTGTGTGTGTGTGTGTGTGTGTGTGTGTGTGTGTGTGTGTGTGTGTGTGTGTGTGTGTGTGCGCGTGCGTGCGTGCGTGTGTGTGTGTGTGAAGAAAGGTATGGTCTGCCTCTATCAGCTTACCACCTTTACCAGCCAGCTCACCTGCCTCCCATTAGCTCTTGTGTGTGTATCTTTCATCAATTCCTCCCCAGAAAGTAATTTCTGCTGCTGTGTTAACGCATAGTTTAGTTATTACTAATCTGTCACTGCCTCTCTTGCAACATAGACCACATTCCTACCTCACCAATTTTAACCCACATTATCCACCTACCTTTTGGTTGCTCAGTATGGGTTTATGACAAAATGCCTGTTGAACTAATGATATTCCCTTCATCCTGAGCTGTACAATGTTTAGTGCTAATTAGCAAATGTTGAAAATGTAGCAAATAAGCTGAAAAACACGCTAACATATCACCCTGATGCTACAGAGACAGCAGCAAAATCAGAAGATACTGAAAGGTAAGAAAAAAACCTCACTCCATTTACTGAACTTGATGATGACTAAAATTTATACCCAGAATAAAGACCTAACCTCCCCTCATGATAAAGCTTTAAAGCTTTAGCAGTATATTAAACTGATTTACCTGTTTTTACTGTCTGTCCATTCACTGTAGGTTTCTTTAAATCACCATTCTGAAGTGCTTGTGTTCCCGAAGGATTAGTCCCAACATTTCACTGTGGTTAAAAGCAAGCCACAGTCTCTCAATGCCATATTATTATTTTAGCTTTTCCTGAATTCTCTGGATAGTTCTTTGGAGATTTTAAAGACTGCGCAAGGCTGAGAAACATTATGTCATGTGGCTTTATGCCCCCCCCCCCCCAGATCCAAATAATAGTTTGGATCTGGATCTGTCTAATAGACAGACAATGTTATCTTTGGATATTCTGGAGGCTCAGGTTCAGGGTTGTTTTTTTGTTCCATTAAACAAAGACTCAAAAACTTCACAATTTTACACTGCAAAGGTCTAAAGATAAGACTGCCTGAGTATGATGTTGATCTCAAGGAGTTCAAGTGCAGTGCCTGTACAAATGATGTGAGAATTGCACAATAAATTCAAAAAAATGAACTTCCTGTTGTGTACATTGTGCTTTCTAATACACTTTGGGGGGACTTCACACATGCACATGAAAAGTAAACGTAGGAAAATTTCCATCCATCCATTCTCTTCCGCTTATCCTCTTCAGGGTCGCGGGGGGGCTGGAGCCTATCCCAGCTGTCTTAGGGTGAGAGGCAGGGTACACCCTGGACGGGTCGAAAATTTCATTTAGATTTTCTACAAGGGCTCTATAGGGCTGTTTTGCACCAGCCATGTAAAAGACCTCTGACATTTGAACATTTTCAGCCATTTTGAACATCTGTGAAAATTGTTTGAGCATGTAGAAAAAAGACAACAGGGTCGTATTAACATTTGCTGAAGTTGAAGGTCCACACTAAGCTGAGCACAGTCACTGAATCACAGCAGCTTACCAGACTGTGACTCATATTGTTCCAGCTGTGCAGTTCTAAAATTGTTCTCACAACCTGCATGATGGTGTGATTAATAAAAGCTAAGTAAATATGGTAAAGATCATGATCATGGTGTAGTTTATCACCAAGTGTTTGAGCTGCATGCTTGAGGTCCTGTGTCAGAGTTTGAGGAACAGCTGCAGCCAGTATGAAGATGTGTGCAATACTACAACTTAGAGAAGGTGTTTTGGGAACAGTTTGTTTGGATCACATCTACATTAATTACAGAGTTTTGCAATATGTTCTGAGACAGACTGAGCTATATGGTGTTAGGTAGCTGCTGAGCTGGCACATGTGCTGACACCAACTTACAAAGACCAGAGCACTGCAGAAGATGAGTCTATGCATTGCAGTAAAAACGCAAAGGATATTTCAAAGTGGACTTTTAAATGATATCTTTTTCCTTATATTTTGTTTGCTGTAGCTGTATTTGTTCGTGGGTTTCCTGCATAAGGATCAGAGTACCATACGGTGGGTTGTTGACAGACTGATGCAAACTTAAAGTTGGTGTGTTTTTGCTTATTTTTCTGCTTCTGATGTGTAAGAACGTGTGCCCTGTACTTGCTTCCGCACTAAAATCTATGCCTATGACTTACAGTCAGCCACCTCCCCATCACCAGTGACAACCATAATTTAGTGAGCAAGAGTGAGCTATTGCTCACTCTTGCAATCCAGGCAGTAAGTATGCACTAAACCAGAATTGGGAAAAACAATTAAAATATAAAGGAATTTCAATGCAAATGCAAAATAGAGCAGACCTAATCTAGGTAAACATAAAGAAGAAAACTAAAGATTGTGGTTTACTTTGCTTTAAATTCAACAGAGGTGAAAATCTGGACTGCAGACTGTTATGGAACAAGTCTACAAAAACCACTTCCAGAGCATCTGTGGACATATGACTTTGCACTGTTTGGGAATCTGGAAATAAACAAAAAAACCTTAACTTACAGAGTTAGCTGCTCAAATAAAAGCTGTATTTGTTTTCTGGACTTGCTGTGCGAGTGTCCCTCCTTTTTAAAATGATGGTTTCCATTTGTGCACGTCTACTTAAAGTTGACTTGTCATTGCAGCGAATTTCTATGGGTTCCTGTAGTAGAAGCCTATAAGCAGCCCTGTAAACAACTAAAAGTATTTTTGATCAACTATGGGACAAGATTTCCTGCAGCAATGAAGTGACTTGTTATCGTTAGCATTCCTTCCTGTTTTCTTTATCTGAAATCAAAGCAGATTAATCTTAATTAAATTATCTACTTTGCAAACACTTTTCACACCAATGACTCAGGATGGAAGGAATGTTTTCCTGACAGACAGGAAATGAACTTAAGTTTTACTGCTGTCTGATTAAAGTACCTCAGCATGAAATGGAAAAAAGAAGGGGGGAACCATAACGGCTACAGTTTGTCAATTTGTTGGCTAAACAACAAATCTTGAATTTTTGTTCCTAAGACACTGTTCCTAAGAAATAATACTGGCTTCACAAAAATTTGACTGTTCCTGGAAAAACAAGTGGATAATTATCAATGAACAAAAAAACTCTAGAAAAAGGTTTTTAAGGGTCTGACAATCTTAAAGTTGATCTTAAAGGCTCTGTGTGTCCACACAAGTAGTTATAATGTTGGCTGACCTCTTGTTGGGTAGTATCTGACAAGATGGTGAGCTATGTCATACAAACACAGGGATAACATCGCTCCTGTGCAACCTACAGATTGTATATAAAAGTAATTTATTGTCAGTCTATCCATTTTCTTCCACTTATCCCATTCAGAGTCACGGGAGGGGCTGAGCTTAATCCCAGCTGTCATAGGGCGAGAGGTTGGGTACACCATGGACAGGTTGGTAGTCTGTCACTGACACAGACAAACAGGTAACCATTCACTCCTACAACCAATTTCAAATCACCAAATAACCTATCCTTCCTGTCACTGGATTGTGGGAGCGTGCCAACTGCACACAGAAGGTCCCAGTCTGGATTTTAATCTGGGACATTCTTCCTGTGAAGGTCTCAACCACAATGTTGTCATTAACTTGAAAATGGACTCCAGCCCTATGTCTTGGATTAGAGCTGGAGATGGTAGTCCCATTTGTTCTGCATGCTTTGTAAACTCAACCTGCAGCATGTGCAGAACATGACCCAGATGCAGTTGCAGTTGCTGCAGCTGTTGCAGGTTCCAGTTTAATGTACCATCAATCTCACTGCAGACTTCCTGGTGGATCAGGGACTACCAGCTGTAGTCCAGAGTGGTGAAAAGGGAGTACATCCAACCACAGGACATGAGACTCTAGAAAAGCAGACAAATGATCTTGAAACAACAACTAAAACAAAGAGAGTACAAAATCAAGAAAAAGAGGGAACAATATTATATAATGCATAAGCTAGAGTGCTTTTAAAGCATGGGTGTCCAACTCCAGGCCTCAAGGGCCGGTGTCCTGCAGGTTTTAGATGTGTCCTTGATCCAACACAGCTGATTTAAATGGCTAAATTACCTGCTCAACATGTCTTGTAGTTCTCCAGAGGCCTGGTAATGAACTAATCATTTGATTCAGGTGTGTTGACCCAGGGTTATATCTAAAACCTGTATGACACTGGCCCTCGAGCCCTGGAGTTCCCCACCCCTGCTTTAAGAGAATGTCATTGACTCTAAATTTATGTCCTCACACCTTCCACAGTTTTGAAGGTCTAACAAATTGCCCTTAGCGTTTAGCTATACAGTAGAGATGGGTAAAAAAAATCTGCCAAAGGAACTCAGGTTTTGAACCAGCTTCATACAACAGGTAGAGAAGCCATAAAGAGATTTAAAAGTCAACACTAACATTTTCACATCAGTTCTGATACATAGTGAGAATCCAGTGTGCTTCAGCCAGGCAAAAAACAGGTGATGTTGTCACCTCTTGGTTCTTGTTTGAAGCCCGAACTGTTAAACCTGCAAATAAGTATAGATAAAAGATGAAGAATTACATTCATAAAGTTTCAAATTTCCTCTTAAAAAATAAGTTCCTAATGTTTTGGTTTCTTGAAAATCTTTATGATTCAACCTGTCATCCCCATACCAACACAGGAAGCTCTGCTAGACGTGCTCCTGAACAGTGTAATGAAGTGTTTTGACATGAAACATTTTCCTGGCAAACTGCACACGACGTCAGATATCAAGCATCTGTCACTCTTTAAACAACCTGAGGAACGTGATGTGAAAAATACTCCTTAATCTGTTTCTCTTCCACAGGAAGCAGCTGTATTCCTCTTGTGATGATGTTGCTACCTTACATGGAGGCCAGGGGCCTCAAGGAGTCAGTCACTGTATATGAACCCAGTTCCCTCAGTACTAATCAGTTTGCAGCCTCTGAAGTGAATTGTGGGCAGTTTCTTAATCACCCTCAAAACCCTGTTTCTTTTGTTAACAAATATTGTTGGGTCAGCAGTGCATTTTTGGTTTTAATGTATGCTGAGTAGAGACAAAGTGGTATGTAATCAGTAAGAGCTGCACTGTGTTTGTTGTTGGAAGCCTCGGTGGGATTTAACTGCATGATTTAACTGAACCAAAGGAAAAGGTTATTAATGTAGAACTCATTTGTGGGAAGAGATCCCAACTTTATAACAGGCGGTTTCAGTTATTTCAGAAGTTATACAGTTATCTTTGTTTCATGGAGCATAAACATAATTGTCCACATCAATTAAGTCTCATGAGTGCCGACAATCCATTACTACTTACAGATTATTCTGATTAAAATTTAAATATTTAGACTTTAAAGAAAGATTTTCAGTGTTAAGTGGCAGTTTGCTCTGGTAACAATAGCTCATGAAAACAACTGGAATTATGTGCTTTGGCCACGATCTAATGTGAATTAAATTTCTATTATTCTGTTTTGGCAGTTGTTTTTTTTTTTTTATTAGGGCAGACGCAACTCCTCAAGTAGCAGGTTTATTGCACAAAATAGGGATGTTCCTCCATGACAAACTTCTTGTTCAACTTAGCATTAGACATCAGAATCACATGAGCTTAACTAGCCCTCTACTTTATTAAGAAATATCTGATCTAAATTATCATCAGACTGTGAAAAGACTTCCACGAGGAACCTGTCAGCTCCACTTTACTGTAAAATAATTTAGTCAAAAAATTGTCCAGGACTTACTGAGGAAACTTTTGTTCCTTCTTTTGCCTCAGAACTCTTTGGTCTTTCACTTTAGACATTTAACTTGGCAGAGCCAAAGTTCACCAATCCAGAGAGATTTGCAGACTATATGCTCAGCATTTAGGATGACCATGAATGAACAATAGCAGAAAGGCGTGCTGGGGATCCCAGAGAATGCCCATTTTAAATTCAAGTAGGCACTGAGGAAGGGAAGAGCTGAGTGTCCTTGTGGTTTCCTATGTGACTCAGAAGTTGCAGAGAGTAGAAGTGCATTTACTGCTCTGCTGCTCAATGTGAAACTCATTACAGGCCCCTGAATTTTATGGCTCTTGTGGAAAGACGCAGAGCCAGCAGTATGAGTCATCGATGGATGCATGTGTGCTGCTACAGCAGTAAAAAATCCTCACTCCTCTCCCCTCCCCTTGTTCTTTTGGCCACAAATGTTATAAAACCACCAGGGACGAAGCAGGGCTCCCACGCTCACAGTTTAACCTTGCCAAGTTCATCAACTGGAAAGTAGTTGAGCAAACCAGAAACATAATCATTCACCAGGATCACTTTGTCTATAAGGCCTTATTAAATGTTCTTTTGCTTGGTTTTCCTAACATCAAAACACACTTTGAACCACCAATTAGTATTTCACTCATATTCAGAAAAGTTAATGCAGTTCAGACTGGTTTTTCAAGTTTCTCCAGACCGCACATTTTTCAGTGATTTTCTTCAGTTTAAGTTTGTGGTTCAAACCTTGATGGTCTTTCGTCCAACAATGTTTATGCTGGCTCTCCCATGGTCTCTATATGAATCATCAGCCTGTGTGAACTGACCGCACAACCACAGGTTTGGTAAAGGCACCATATGGTGGAGCCAAAGTAGCTGGTTCAGAGAAATAAAAGTGACTCCTGATGATAATATGCTGTCATAAAGTGGATACACAATTGTTGGAGATCGGGTTCAAATTGTTCTTGTTTGTGATTCAGAAAAAAATGAAAAGGGTTTCAGCTGAATGACAAGACTTTATGGGGGATTTGAATACAGAAGCTTAAATATTTAACTTTTAGTGGTAATTGATTGCACACTGTGAGAGCTAATCCATGAAAATCAAAAGATTTACTTTATTCATATTTGGCAAAACTCATCTTCTCAGATGGCCAGACAGCTGCAATATTTCTGTAGCTTCAGATCAGTTTTATTTTCACACGTTCTTTTGTGAAACTGTATTCTGCAGTTTCACGACAGACCTCAAATTTCTGTTTCAAACCAAGGTGAATTTCTAGGATTTTCTGAAAGTTTTCTAAGTTGAAAACACGTAAGACTGTCTTCACAGAGTTCTACTAAAATGTTCTGAGGCATCTGAAAATCTATCATTGTCCATCTGTCCATCAATTTATCCATCTTTGTTCTCCTTCTCATCTAAATAAGGGTGAGAGAGTGTGGCTGGAGCCTACCCATAAATCATAAGCTGTCATTAGGCAAAAGGCAGGCTATGCTCTGGACAGGTTGTCAGTCTAGTGAACCAAAATCTAAGTGAGCCAAATTTAGATAAGGTGTAGTTTTTAACCTGTTCTCAGGTCTTTTTGACCACACCTTGTATTTATTTGTCGGGATTTGACGCGCAACCTATATTCATATCATGGTTTAATACACTGTGCTGGGTTGCGGTTTGTGGCTCGGCTGGGGTTTGTGGCGCGGAGGGGTTCACCGTAGATGGATCTATCATCTGTCATAAAGAGTTACACAATGACTAACTCTCAAATCACACCTACAGCCAATTTAGGACTGTACATGCTTTTGGACTGTGGGAGAAGGTAGTCAGGGAAAGCCAACACTAGCTAGGATATGGATAGGATATATAGCATAACACTAGCTCACACAAACACCATATGAATGATTTAAACCTAGAATCTTCTTGCTATGAGGCAATGGTGGTAATCACAACATCATTCTGCTGTCCCTTACTTTTTTCCATGTCTTGAAAATTCTGACTAAAAATTCCCATGGCATGCAATCTGCAGTTCACATCTAGAAAACCCTGCAGGAAACACAGGATGTGAAACATTTTTAAATTCATGCATAGAAAGAGACAACCCCAAAGAAAAGTCACCAAAGTAAAAAAGTACATTTAAGCTTCAAAGAGCTAATGAAAGGATTGCTGCTTTTTCACATTCTTTATGACCCATTAGTTACCTCACTATAACCAAAAAAAAATGGTTTCCTCTGTCATACAGTTCTGAGGTTATTTGTTTAGTTCAAATTCTGCCTTGTAGCTGCAAGTTGGAAGAGAGTGGTTTGCTTTGGCCTGTGCTGAATGCCCCGGCAGTGTATCACAGTGAGCCACTGTCAGTAACTCACTCCATGCTGTGGAAACTCTGACACACAATTACCAGTTTCTGTGTCATTTTTTCTACATCAGTGAGGTCTGGCAAGTTGGTTTTAACTTCTGAAGGTTTAGTTTTACAACCTGTGAACTTGCAGTGAACAAAGCCCTGTGTTTAAAAACAAAAAAAGGACTTAAACTGTGTAGGTGGCATTGCCTCGAGTATTAGTAAAAGGTGACCTATGATCCAGGAAGCTGTATCCTACATTTAAGTCATCTCCCCTGTGCACATAGTATTTTACACTGAGCATTTGTCCCAAAATTAAAGAAACTCTGCCAAGGTGTTCCTAATATAGCTGGCTAAATATAGTTAAGTCTTGAGTCTGGAGACTGAATGTGTCACTTGGATGAGTGTTAAAATGCAGTATCCAGATAAACAGAATAAACAGTTTGAGAAGGAAGAGTTAGAGAGGCAAGATTGAGATGGTTTGGACGTGTTGAGGAGAAATGGTGGTTATATTGGACAAAGGATGTACAATATGGCGCTGCCAGGCAGGAGGAAAAGAGGAAGACCACAGAGAAGATTCATGGATGTAGTGAAGGAGGACATGCTGAGGGTTGCTAGAGACATGCTAGAGAATGGGGTGGAATAGAAACAGATCAATTAAAAACAGCATTAATTTTGACAGCAAATTTTTACTTAGTTATAGTCATATGCTTTTGACTAAAGCATCATTTAGTTTTAATAATAGTTTAGAAACCTGAATTCTTTTAGTTTTAGTCTAGTTTTAGTTGACTAAGTATCATAAGATTGTCATAGATTAAATCTGAAGTTAATTCAGTTGATTAAAATATGAAGTGTAAAAGTCATGAAATGCAAAACGTCTCCGTATGTCTAGTCTTGTCTTCCTCCCAAGCATTAAAAATTTGTCCCGTTTTCATGAGAAACAGCAAGCATGGGAGCTCCCCCCACTCCCTTCCGGTTTGTTGGCTTCAGATCGAATTGTGCGTGTCCAACCTTAGTGCACAAGGTTACCTTGTTATCTTGTTTTTGTCAGAAAAAAATGTTCATGAAAACTATGATGAAAATTATTTGGCAATGAAATGAACTGTGGTTAAAATAAGAATTTAACTTTTGACAAAAATAAAATAAAATCTGATAACCCATTTGGAGCCATTATATATACCTCACATTATAATCTGTGTAAAATAACTTCTTGAAATCTATTAAATTCCATAAAACTTTCAATTGTTTTAAATTCATTTCATTTTTCTACATTTATGTGTTTTTCCATTTTAACTGTTTGAAAAGAAGATTTAAAAAATGAAATATACAGTCCAGAACTCACTGGTGGTGGCTGGATGAGTTACTGATTGCATCAGCTCTTGCATATTTGATCAGTTTGCACCATAGTGTGCCATCGTTGCTCAAAACGAACCATTTACTATGATAGATTTAAAGGAGGAAAATGACAACTGTGACAAGTGTGTTAGTGATAAACTCCAGAAACATACAACCCACAAACGTGTATATTCAGTATCTCAGAAGAGGATTACATGTGTACATCTGAATTTTAGCCGCAGGCAATGTAACCAATCCTCAACACATTAGACCAAAACTACAAATTCCCACACACGGAGAAAAAGACAGCACTGGTGTAAATACATCAAGTCTCACCACTAATTGTGAGCAGTTGTTTTTAGTTAAAGAACTGGTTTTGAATTATTGTCCTCTAGTGGAATGTTTGTGATATGCTAACAAGGTCTGACTGTATGTGATGTTTGTCATTCAAAATACATTAACTAAAGCCTTGACAGCAAAGTGTGGAAAACCAAAACATCCAGATCAGAGGGTGAGGTTTTTCTCTATTTATGCATCATGACTGGAGCTGTAATTGTAAAAAAAGAAAAAAAAAAAGAAAAAGATTATATTTGATTGGTGTGGCCTTTTGCATTTAGAGTATTTAGCCAGATATAAGTCGATATCTGAACATCACCCTTATGTGTTTGCTATATATCACATTCTAAAGTGTTAATCTGCTGGTTAAATTGCCTTCACTTTTCTTTCCAGTCACTCTCTTTCAACCAAAGGAGAATTAGAGGCCCATTACTGAGCACCACTACTGTGCTAAGTAATGCTCCTCCATATTCTACATTGAAAGGAGCCAGTTAACATAGTTCGGTCATCTGACTTCAATGCCTCCTGGACGTTTCCTGGGTGAAGTATTCTGCGCATGTCCTGCCACAAGCAGGTCCATGGCATACCCAGGACTCACTGGAGAGATTGTATCTCTCGGCTTGCTTGGGAACATCTTGGTGCCCCCCAGGATGATCTCTGCTCAGACAGCTGCCCCTGCAATGCAAACCAGGATAAGCAGCAGAAAATTGATGGATGGATGGATGAGCACAGACTGTATATAAAAGCATAGCCAGCACAGGCGTGTCTTAAACCAGGATTCTTTGTAATGAAACTCATGGGTCACTTCCTATGTTTGCAAAAAGAAGTCAAGAGTATTAAAATAAATGGGTAAACAGTCCTGTGATCTTAGTAACAGGAGCTGATGAGTTTATGGGCTCAATTTCAATTTTGTTGTTAGTTTTGTAGAATTAGCACTAAACAGATATGCGTCACTGTGCACCTATATAGTCTATGGATGGAGCTCGAAAACCAGGCTTGTTAAGCTTAGGTGACCATTTTAGGCTGTCATGAGACAGCCTACCCTACTGATGATGTGTTGGGTGAGTGGGTTACCCAACACTCTAGCAGGTCAGCTACTGATTGGAAGGTTGGTGGTTCAATTCTTGTCTGCTCCAGTCTGTATACTAATATCCTTAGGCAAGATCCTAATCCCAAGTTGCTCTCTAATGCATCCATCTGAGTATGAATGTTTGATAGAAAGAGCATAAAGGGCAGAAGTGCTTAGGTGAATGAGGCAAGTTGTATAAAGTGCTTTGAGTGCTGAGATAGTGTAGAAAAGCACTATATAAGAATCATTTTATTTAACATAACCTAGCCTTCCATCCCGTCATTCAAATATGGTCATTTCTAGCATAAAAAAACAATCTCAATAATGATAATATTAATCTTTTTTAAAAAACTGAACATTTAGTTTATCTCTCTATTACTAATGTTACATTGTGTTGCATAATGGGGAACAAGAGGATGATTGTGGTGAGACACAGAGTGAAGATGAAAGAATTGATAATAATCAAAGACCCCAGGAGTGATGACATCTGGAGATTTTGCTGTGGCTGAAGAGAAATCACATCTGCAGACTTTTTATATTCACACGCTGTTTACATTTCTCCAGAAGATGGCCAAGCCTGTGCTCCTCACATCCTTACTTTGTTTGCTTATGAAAGATTATCTGATCACTTTGGAATCTCTAAAGCTTGCAAATACAATGTGTTGCTTTAAAAGTTAAAAAGAAAAATGTTTTATGAAATGATTTATGAATACATTACATTCACAGAATCACAAAGGAGTAGAATAAAATTTCAGTGGCTGCCCTGAGAATAAATCAGAGATCATAATTGTCAGAGACTATTAATTGTAAATATTTGGACTTTCATTGTTTCTGGGAAGTAGTCGGGATTTTAAGAATATAGTGCTGTAAAAATAGGATGGTTATTAATCATTGACATTTTCACCATACTTATGAAGACGGGATGAATTATTAAAATCTGTCAGCTATAAGGTTTAAAGGTTTAAGCCAAAGAGTTTTCTTCTTTCACATGGAAAAAAAACTTGGCTTTAAGGCCAAAACGAGCTGAAAGAAAATACATCTTCATGTCCCCATCATGAGGTCAGGGTAACATAAAGAACACCGGTTAAAATTTGCGTTTTACTTCCTGATTATCACAGCAGTACTTTAACACCAACAAGACTGAGCCAGGAAACTATGTTACAATTGAACTTGTTTGAATAATTTCATCTGCAATTCTGTCAATCTTGTGTAACAGAAATGAAGCTCAATAAATCTACTTCTGTTTGTGTCAGAGTAGTACCAGTGTGCCACACTATGCAACAGGGCTTCCATAAAAACTGGTTCTGGGCTTATTGTTACTGGATCGGAGATGCTGCAATCTGAGCTGGAGATGAGCTCTCGTTACTGTTCAAAACTCTGCTTGTGTGATGCAGACCACAGACAGAGTTTAAGACAAGCAAAAACCTCTAAAACTAAAA